>JBBBDQ010000747.1:5682500-5772500 GCA_037127315.1 Ascarosepion bandense | reverse complement strand
CTAGACTTAGTAAATGATACTTATCAACCATACATAAAACCTAACAAATATCCATTATACATCCATCCACTAATCACCCTCCAAGTATAATCAAATGTATTATCATCATCTTGCGGCTTCGGCCGAGATAAAACTCACTACACCCTTCCAGTATTTCCTGTTTGTCATAGCTCCTGTAAGGTCTTCTTTGGCGATAGATGTATCTCTCTGTATCCTGTCTGGAAAGGTTAACTTGTGAGATGATGGGTGCCTCTATAATGCAAATGATGAAACAAGTTCATCTGTGACACGTGCACAATGCCCAGCAAACTGGACACGTCTTTTTTGAACTAAGGTTGATACACACTTTAAAAAATAAGAAAACAAATCCATAGAGAATTCAAAAGTCTAAATTTAAAAGTAATAAACTTCCTCAATGTAACACTAGACTTAGTAAATGATACTTATCAACCATCCGTAAAACCTAACAAATATCCATCATACATCCATCCAAAGTTTAATTACCCACCAAGTATATTCAAACATGTACCCTCCTTGATATAATATAGAATTAGTAAAAACTCTTTTAGTGAAGGCATATTTTATAAACATAAATATTATTCTAACAATGCCTTAAAAAAATAGTTGCTATAAAACCATGATATTAAATAAATAAAAAAATATGACTATAACAAGAAAAATAGAAATAGAAAAATCATTTGATATACCCACTCCCCTTTTAACCAAGTTAGGGCCAAAGTTTATCAATCTAATTAATAAACATTTTTCTAATAATAACACTCTAGTAAAATTTTTAATAAAAATACCCTTAAATTAAATCATAGTTGCATAAATAATCTAGAAAAAAAATATCAAAAATCGTAATCAAATCTTAAATCAGCATGTAGACCAAAGTAACAATAACTACCCAAATAACAATCACACAAATTTATGTAACTGTTGAAATCCTAACAATTGACTGCTGGAAAATAGGTGTGTAACAAATTCTATTGTGTACCAAGGTAATATAACATCAAATAAAAACCCAACAATTAAAAAAAATTTTTACTGGATCTTCTAAAACACTTTTAAACAGCATTGGTATTTGCGTTTAACTTCCTTAAAAGACAACACATACTGAAACCAAACATCCTTTTCTGCATATTTTTGGAAGTTAAAGAATACAAAAAAAAAACCCAAAGTAAAATAGAAAATTCAAAAACAAGAATCTGTAAGTTGTTCTATGACATCTGCCCTTTGCCTGAATGAAAAGTTGCATATTTTTAGGTTCCCTAAAAATATAGAACTGTTGAATCATAGAGATGAATTGACTGTTTTATGTAAACATCAAATATATATTTCTTTAAAATTTAATTAATTATAATGTTTTCATTTGTAACTTATGTTCCAGTATAACTTAAAAATGAAAAATTATTTTACTAAAATAAATGACCCACACAATACTGATTTGGTTTTCTTAACTACAATATACCTTCTATTACCATAATTATTTATATTTCTAATTTTAGCCTAAACAATCCAGCCCCTAACTAAATTTAATGATGTTTTTTATGCATGTATCTACAGGTATAAGAATGTTTAATTTTTCAGACATGTTCAGAACATTGTAGCTGTATTTGTTTTATTAAGTGATTTTGAGGAGCAGATTTTGATTACTATTTAATATATGTATATTAAAAACAGAAATAGTGGTTGTTTCAATGAGAAATTGGAATAGAAGAAAAAGTTTGAGAAGCTGTGTACATTTTGTTTAAAGTGTAGATTTATTGTTGTTCTTATTATTAATATTATTTGTTTTTTGTATGATATACATAATAGTGTATCCATAATAGTATTTGTGTTGCTACACATGTTTTGAGTCTAAAGTTGACTTTCTTCAGTTGAATAAATTTGTGACTTCATATATCAAGATCTGTTTGTTTTTCTGATGGCCAAGGTATAAATAGATAAGTCAAGTGGCAGGCAGGTCAGAGAGTTCATATGTGTGTGTGCTTGTTGGTATTTTTTTCTACACTTGCATGTTAAATTTCTCCTGTCACCTTCACAGACTGAAAATATTTTTTTCACTGACTTGTGAAATTTGATTTCCTCTTTATACTTCTAAGTTGTTTTCAGTGATTTTAATTAAATTCTTCTCTATAGGTCATCTAGTTCTTTTTGTTATTTTTGGGATACTATTTGAATTTAGTTTGTGTGTTTTGTTCTGTTTCTTTTTTGTTTTTGAATTTCATGAGTCAGTGTGTGCCTTAGGTTCTTATGTTGTTTTGTTGAGGGAAAGCTTGTATTTTTTTATAAATATTTCTTCGTGTATCATGAGTATTTCATAATTTGGTAGATGGGCATTACTCTGAATTTACCTCATACAAAAAGCAAGTAATATTAATAATAATAGCAATAATAAATCTAAACTTTAAGCAAAACATTTATGGCTTCCCACACTTTTTCATATATATATATATATATATAATAATGCTAATAACAATAATAATAATGCTAATACTAATAATTGTTATAATATATTTCAGTTCATCTCGAAAAACCCACCGAGAACAAACTCGGAGGGGAAAAAAGGGGAACTAAAAAAAAACAGAGTACTTGAACATATGTCAAAATACTCGTAGAGAAGAAAAAACCCCAAGATGAGAACCCTAACACTATAGTGTTCAATACAATAGTAGAGCAACAAAGAGCCGACATCCTGACAAGCCGTTAGTTGAAACCTAGGTAGTTTTGTTGGCTCTTACTTAGATTTATTCTTATATATATATATATATATATATATATATATACTCGCACACACACCCATGCTTGTGAGTGTCTGAATGTATTCTGACTAAATACCGATCTAGTTTTTTATAAGATTCTATTGAGTGATCAAGGTCGAGATATGAACATTAGTCTGTATACAAGATCTGGCGTCCACAGGTGCACTTTTACACTGGCACCAAAAATCTATATTGATGGATAGCAATAAAATCTATAAAAATGTCAAAATCCACAAAAATCTTTTTTACATTTTGCCATTTTTTAATTTTTTTAAAAAGTTATGTAGATCTGTATTGCAGACATTAGCAGAGAAAAAATACAGTACATGCTGAGTGATGACTTTTATTACCTAAAATACTTACTGAAGAGAGCTTTAAATACAAAGTCTGGAGTAGACTGAGTGACTAATAAATGATCACTCTTGGAAGCCTACTGACACAACTGAAGCTGAAAGCTTCATCGATATTCATCAAACAGAAAAATATCTATGAAAAAAGAGCGCGGTTGTTGAATGAGGAAAAATTTATTGAATTCAGTATCTAAATATAAGTTTCCTTTCATATTATTTCAAGTAAACTTTTTCCTTTCAATTTCTGTGAAAGAGGTTAAAGAAAGTTTTTTTTTAGAGTCAAAGAGTGTATAACTAGAACTGAAACATTCCTGCATTAGTGAAATGTCGAACCTGACTTCCTTTCAAAGTCTTTGATCTTCATGCAAGTAGAATTAAAATCCATGAGTAGAAAGCCTGTTTGTGGAATGAATATCTCAATTCACATAGAGACACATATTTAAACATGCACACACACACACACACACATATATATATATATATATATATATATGACAATAGAGAAAAGAGAAAAGCAGCAAATAACCACTCCCAAAGTTATGAAATAATAAAAAAATGGTAAATACAAAATTCAATAAGGAGAAAGCAGAATGCACTCCACCCACATCTATTGAACAGGTGAAGAGGCTCATCCCTTGTTTCCTGTTTAGGATGCGGTTTCCGGTTTTCTCTTTTCCATTCTTTTCATTTTTTACTTTTTTTTTCAATTGGAGTAGATAGACTAAACTATCGCCCGTTCACACTCCACCCACATTTATTGAACAGGTGAAGAGGCTCATCCCTTGTTTCCTGTTTAGGATGTGGTTTCCGGCTTTCTCTTTTCCATTCTTTTTACCCTTACGTAGCCCCCTGCGCATCAGTGGCGTTACCGCCTTGCTTGGGGTGATATGATTAAAAAAAAAAAAAAAATTAAGGTTTAACACCAATTCTATGTCAGTGGCATGAATTGGAGTTTCATGCGTCATGCAATCATCAGGTGCATTTTTCAAACAGACAGTTTTATAGATTTTAATTTAAGTTCATTCAATGTTCATGGGAATTAAATCTTATGAAGTTTAGTTCCTGCTTTTTTAAATCAGAAGATTGAGAATTTAAATATTCTAAGATTACATGTAGATAAAAATTAAAATTTAGAATTAGAAGTAACATTTAAAGTTTAAATTAAAAACTAAAAAATATTAAAAGATATTAAAATGTAGTGAGATGAAATCAAAGGGGGTGTAATTCATAAAGCATAAAACTTTAAATATTCTAAGACGACATGTAGATAAGAAATGAAAATTAAAATGAAAACTATTAGAATGCAGGGAGAAGAAATCAAAGGGGCATAATTTATAATTATTAACTCATATTTGTAGGGGAAAGAAAGAAAGTGGGGAAGTAAAAGACTAAAAAAAGGGCAAACAATCGAGTCGAAGAATTTAAGAAAGTATTTTTTCTATGGCAGCATGTGGTCATTAACTCACTTTTTTTGTTAAGTAGATTAGGATTATTGGTTTAAGATGACAAGTTTTCCTGAAAGGTATAAGTTACATCTATCTCCTTTTTCATATAAAATTTGGTTAGCTACAATTAGGTTCTTGTTATTGTTTTTGATGTCTAATATGATATGAATAAAGCAGTGATTTGGCAGTATTTATGGTTGTTTAAAGACAATATATGATTGCTAAATCTCATCTTCCATTTGTCAGAAGTACTTCTCAAGTAAAACTTAACATTATTATTTTCTGAATGAATTTGAGCTCTATAAACAATACTTTCAGACATACATTGGCCATTCAATGGGCAGGTTTAATTTTTTGCCAGTTGCAATTACTTTTTGAAGGGTCATTATTGTTAGTAGTAGGGTGACTGAAATTATTCAGGTGGGCCAATTATTTATTTGATATTATAGTATTATTGTTGTGAAATATTTTTATCAATGTTCTAAACACAACTATAACTGATTTTAACATTGTTTTGTTGAAACTTTTTTGTGCGGGTGAATAGTAGAAAAGTTTGTGAATTAAGTTTTGTTAGTTTAAAAAATGAACCTGATGATGGCATAATGCATGAAACTCTGAGCCGTGCCATCAACGTAGAACAATATGTATATTTATTAATATATACATATATACAACATCTCAGTTCATACTACATTGAACACTGTTTTATTAACACTTGAATAATAATACTATACTTACATGTACATTCATAGGTATATTTATTAATTCACGTTTATATAGATATGTTTACATGCACATACAAGGATATCTATAAATGGTGCAATTTGTTTATGATTTATTCAAGTACCAAAGTATAGTAGGGTCAGTTGGGCACTGTTTGTGAGAAGAAAGAGCATCATGACACAATTCATATTGCCAGAAATTTAGAAACAGTAAGCTGTAATGCTTGGCATTTGCACAAGTAGCTCCAGTGTAAACATTTCTGTGTGTTTGTGTGTCAATCTGAGGACAGGGCAGAGGCTTCCGAAAGAGTTGGATGAGTCTGATGATGATTACGAAGGTATGGCAGCTTTGGAAACTCACTCTAATCACTCCGATATGAATACAACATCCAAATTTGCTGGTGTGGGTCTTATCACTTCTTACATCTAGCCACCTAACCTGATAGACTGTCCCCCACTTGATTATCATGAATGAGGTGCACTTGAGCAAGAAACCAATGAAACTCTTTGGAACACCAAAAATGAACTGATTATGGCATCATTCACCAACTTAAACAGGTTGACTGTTCAGAAAAGTTACAAGACATTTTAAAGTCATCTGGAGGTCATAATTAAAGCCAATAGTGAATTTAGTGAATAAATTTACTCTTTAGTATTTCAAGATATTTTTGGTAAATATATCTGTTAAAATGAGATGTCAATACTACTTTAATTTTTGTGCAATTTAGATGCCAATTTATTCATCGCACTATGTGTGTGTGCATGTGTGTATATATTTACATGTACACACATTATATATACATGTATACATAAATATATGGGAAAAGTAGAAAGAAACTCATGGAGAGCATGGCAGCAGAGAGTCCTCAAAAGAGAAGCCCCCGTCAAGCAAGTGTTTCGGCCCTTATCTCCTGACACTCTAGGGGGGTTGGGCCTCACCTGGTTCATGACTCCGGATGTCCCTCTGCTGCCTTTTTTTTTTTTTGGGACGAGCCACGGATGGGATCTGCGATCTTCTGGATATGCTCATTTTCACTCAAAGACTCCCGCACTAACCACTTAGCCAAAGGTACACCTGATATTTGTAGGAAAGTTAAGCCTTATGGAGTTCACTTTTATTCCTCCTTGACCAGATCCAGCTTGAACATCTCTCTGCCGCTTCTGCCATTGCTTTCAGGGCTCTGGTTTTTTCCCTCCCTGCAACTGAGAGCTGTTTCATGAGGCTGTATGCAGACGCTCCTACAAACCCCCTAGCTCCAATTTCTGCAGTGAGGACTTTGACCTGGTAGTCTTCTCTCCTCAGGCTGTTTGCAAGATCAGCATACTTTCCAGTCTTGTAGATTTGAGCTGCCTCCATTCTGTTCTCATATGGCACTGTGAGTTCTATCATAATCAGCTGCTTGGTTGACTGAGAGTGGACTACTATGTCTGGTCTCATGCCACTCTTGCTGATGATCTCTGGGTGACTCTTCCATTCTGGGAGGTCTGCAGTGCACTCCCAGTCATCTGCCCCATCCAGCATACTCTGCCTGCATGTTCCAAGTGGTACTGTTGTTCTTGGCCGTGATTTGCTGCCTCCTGCCGTGAAGAATGTTGCGGATGCTTTTGGAATCCTGATTTTCCCTTTTGTGGTGTTGGTACTAGCCCAGACTACTTGTACAATCTCTTTGAGCACTTGATTGTGCCTCCATGTGTACCTTCCTTGAGCCAGGGCTACTTTACATGAGCTTAGGACATGCTCTACTGTTTGTTTTTCATGGCAGAGGGGGCATGAAGGATCGTCTGTTTTTCCCCACTTCACCAGGTTTGCATATGAGGGCAGAAGGTCATATGCAGCTCTGAGAATGAAGCTGATCCTGAGAGGGGCCATGTGCCAAATGTCATTCCAAGTGAGACTTCTTTGGAGTGCATTCTCCCACGTTGTCCATTGCCCTTGCTGGCTCTGCTGGACTGCTTTTTGGAGTCTTTTTTGGTCTTCTTCTTTTCTCATCTCCTGAATCATCATGTCTCTTTTGGCTTTTCCTTTGGCCTTTGACCACCACTCAGTTTTGGTCATCCCCAGTCCTTGTCTGTTGGTCTGCATGTGACCTGTTATTTCTCTATAAATGTTTGTACATCAAAAATAATTTTTGGAAAAAATACAGAACTACACACTGAATGTACTAGCTGCTGACCTTGATGAATTTGACAATTTTGATTTAAAAAATGTGACTAATTAAAATTTGAATTTGAGTTTTGTTTAACAGCGTATCAACCTCTTGTGGGTTATTTAATACCAAAAAGGTGGGGTTTTAAGCTATTTTTTAATGTTCAGTTATAGTGAGGAGGTTGATTTAGTCAGATTTTAATGAATTGTTTTTTTATTTTAGGAAACTGAAGATGTCTTCTAGTTTTGTATTCAAAAATGTTTTATTGAGAATTTTTTTCCTTCAAAAATGTGTTATGTTAATAATTTTTTCTTCAAAAATGTATTATTGGTAATAATTTTCCTTCAAAAATGTGTATTTTTATATAAAAGTCTATTTTTATGAACATATTTCTATAAAAGTGTATTTTTATACTTTCATAGGGTTTTGACCCTAGTTTGGGGGTTATCTATTTGCCCATAGATGGGACCCTAACAAATGCTACCACTTCAGGTCAGAGTGGACCTCAGAACAACAGCAATTAAGAGATGGTTCCATGCTCCTCACAAACTATCAATTAGAGGCCTTGCTACTGGATGCAGTTTATCATCATGCCCAGGAATGCGACTAATTAAAAGAGAAAACAATTTCTTAGCATGAAAATGTATAGAAAGCTTTTTGTCCTTTAGGACTTCATCAAAAAGACACATCAGTTCCTCACTGTAATAAGTCTGACCTTAATTTTGATTAAGAAAAACCAAAAAGCTACATTAATTTAAAGAAGAAGCAATTTATTAAGAGAGAAATTTACAGAAAATGCTTTAATTACTACATCAATGGTGTAACCCTGAAAGGTTACACTGTGAGTAATCACCAAAACAGAGGTTGGGAATAATAGTATATAAACAAGTACAAGACTCGCATGCTGCATGAAGTCAATACACTGCTAGTGAACTGCTATTCAGTATAATCACTTTCCAGTATTTACCACCTTTTCACCAAGGCAGATGTGATACAAAGTCAATTAATGTGGGAATTTTGAACCCTTAAGTTCAGCCAAAAATATCCCATAAACCCAGCTTAAGGCTGGGTCAGGCTCTTGTTTTTTCACCCCAAACAAAACTCCACCCTTTGGCTGAGCCTCCGCGCAAAAGAAGAGAGTTGAACAAGAGACAGTATAGATTGGTATAATCACTCTACTCGAATGACTGCTCCAATAGTGTCCAGGTATTTAAGAAAATAGTAACATTCCATTACTGTATATAGGTAGGTATATAACAATCATTCACATTAAATTTACATCCAGGTTCATATCACATTTTCCCCTTTTTGGCAGATCTTCTGTTATAACAATTTGGGATATTGAATAACCAAAGTGATGGAAACATAAGTGAAAAGAAACTCAATGAAATTGGTTTGACTGTTTACCCAAAATATAGAGTTAAAGAAAAAAATGAAATGAATTTTAAAATTCTCAACAACCCTTCTCCATCTTGTGCATGTGTAGAGACATCAACATAAAAATCACTTTAGTTTAAGTCATAAAGGATGAAATGTGTTACATGTAAACCTTTCCCACCTTACAGTAATTACACTGTTCAGATCATTGTCCTTATCTTTATTGTCATGTTTACAACATTTCAGTTGTTGTACACTCCAGCCTTCTTCAGGTGCTACAAATTATTAACTGAAAACTTTATTTAAATCACTCGAGTATATAATTCTCAAGGACACATGGACCAGTGGATATAGGCATTTGTTTAGTTCTAGCAACTTAACCCATAGAGTTGTGAGTTCAGTACCTGGCTACAGCAGTGGTGAACAAATAACTTAAAGAGTTGTTAAAGGGAAATAACTACATGGCAACTGGAAGTGGCATCACACATGGAATGAAAATTATATACCCTAGTGATCGAAAAAAGTGTTCCTAGTATCTGAAGAGGGCTGCAGCGTATAATGGCTGAAAAGTTGTAAACATGACAATAAAAATTTGGACAATAGTGTGAATAAAGCAAATATTACCTCATCTCAGAAGAAGAGACAAATACTTTCCTACTTTGTCAGAGTTCTTTTTTCTTAAGACTGATATCTTAAATATGTATAAATGAACATATATACATGGACATCTTTCTATGTTTGTGTGCATGTGTCTGTTTAAGAGTATCCCAATAACTCCATACCTCAAATCATTTATTATCTAAACTTTTTGAATAATACTACAGTATGATATACTAAATTTGAAATTCTGGGTGAAGTATTGGCATAAGCATATTAACAAAGAAAGAGATTATGATAAAAATAAATATTTGTAATATAAACTGAAGCCTTTCCTAATGGTTTGGTCTTAAAATAATTGATTTATATATATTTTGTTCTCCTGAAGTTGGTAAGAATTGAAATTCTTTCAAGCTGGTAAAAATATTTACACTTATTTAAAGTTGGTAAAACTTAATAGCTAGAGAAATGTGGTTCCACAGAAGGATGCTGAGGATAATATGAATGGAATATATAAGCAACGGCAAGATTTTGGAGAGGATGCAAATGAAAAGGAAATTTATACTTAGCATCAGAAAGAGGGCGAGATTTTCTGGGTTATGTAATGAAGAAATACTCACAGGACAGATAGAGAGAAAGAGAGAAGGGGGAAAATAATGCAAGACATACTTGATGGGCTTGAGCAAGTGGATGGCTAAGTGGTATTTGGGAGAAATATCAAGAGAAAAAGTGTTAAGTGTGACAAGGGATAGAGGTAAGTCTCGAAGGAACACGGGACATAAAAGCAAAGATGAAAACATTTGAAATTTTATAAAAGCCAAGAAATATTTCACCTCCTTAACCCTTTCACATTCAGCATACTCAAACCCGCTTTGTAAATATCAGCTCTCAAAGTCCCACTGTCTTTTGCACTAATCACTGTTTGCATGTTATAACAGAATACACATGGAGCATACGTTGTGGTGGAGTGGATATTAACATAGAACAAGATAACAAAGAGCAAAGTTCAAATTCCAATTGAATTTGTTGCATTCAGATACACACAAATACTTTTGGGAGAAGTATGAATCCATCGCTTCACTCTCCAGCTATGGGTTAAATAGCAGGACAGATTAGTTTCTGTAACTTTGGTTAGCAACCAGTCTACTGCAGAAAGTAATGGCAACTTACTGCAGAAAAAATCTTCTGCCTAGTCAGTCATGTCACTTTTGAGACGTGATCAGCCAAGCATATATCACTTAACTGACTGATACATAGTCTTAGTTACAGTAGTTGAACATTTAGATGTGCATTGTAGTGCAGTGGCTATTGGCTCAGAATGTGAAATCCAAGAGCCAAGTTCAAATTCCAGCTGAATTTTTTGCATTCACTTATGTGCAAATATGCTTGGGAAAGGTATTAATCCATCTCTTTTCCTTCCAACTATGGGTTAAATAGCAGGAAAGATTGAGTTCTAAAGACTTGATTGGTAACCAGTCTAACAGAGAAAGAAATGGCAATCTTCTGCTCAGTCAGTCATGGACCAAAAGAAATATTATCACTGAAGCAGGTATCACATATGACACTTAACTGACTAACTGAAGATTTAGAGCTTGTATTTAGAAGATTTGGGCTGGTTGAATGCTAATGGGTGAAAGGAGCAAAAAGATATTTGAACTTTCTTAAAGCTGGTAAGAATTACACTCCCCTAACAAATCATCTTCCACAAGACCCACCAAAGAATCATGGTGGTATGTCTGCAAAGCCCTTATGGCTCTCAGGTGGGTCATTTTCCAGTGTGTATTCTATGAGAATTATTAGGAGTTGGATGCTATGATTTACTGTTTATGAAATCATATACCAAAATCACATTTTTTCCTCCAAAAAATTTCATATTTTGGATGTTTTTGTCATCTGTTTTCATTTTGGAATTTCTGGTGTTGTTTTGATAGTCCTTTTCTAATTTTGAATACATACACAGAGCTGTACCATACATTCTTGTGAGTTCTGTGAGATTCTAGGTTGTAAAATGGACTCAAGTACTGAACAACATTATTAGGTAGTGGGGAATAAATTCTACATATGATATCTTTGCCTTATATATGAAACAATATCAAAACAAAATTGCTTGAACCAAAATTAAGATATAGTTTTGAGGCCCTGAAAAAATAAAGGAACTGAGGCTTAGTATCTAACAGGTCAAACCTATGTCTTCCATTTATTGTGACAATTTTTCTTAAAGTTTTACATGTTCGGATTCCTGAAGTCACTTTGCCAAAAATCTGATCATAAATGTTTGAAAGATGTGAGAAGAAAAATAAAAGATCAAAGTAGATAAGGCATGAAAAACAAAACAGCCGGTTCCATTTGAAATGAGACAATGAGTTCTCTTGCACTTTTCATACCAAATACATGGTGGAGACACTGTCAGTAAAATTCACTCCATTGTTTCTGGTATGTGTCTCTGGTAAGTGACCCAGGTTCTCACATGTATATAACAACAAATTTCAAACAAGAATATTATAAAGTTTCAACTTTATCACAATCAAAATTCCATGGCAAGACCATAGACTTCCACCCACTTTCTTGCAAACATTACTTATCATTTTGATTTGGTGAGAGATTTCATTATCAACAGTATTTGTCACATTTGCAGTACTCATTAAATACACAAAATTTTCCACAACCAGTGATATTAAATATAAATGCTTGGTTCAGGCTCTCTCTGGAGGAGGTTGTTATATTAGCTGGCATTTTTTCAGACTAATCATCAGAGCCAATGCACAACATGGCATTAAGATGGAAATCATAAAATGTTTTATGCCTCTCAGGAGGGTGAGCAACCAAATCATCAGTATACAGAAATCATGTATTAGCCTTGTTTAGACACCAAACTGTCTGATATTCAACATCCTACCCACAACTATATGTAGAAAATCCAAGTGTTATTAAAGTTTACATTGGTAATAAATGAGCCATTTTAAAAAAATTTTTTCCAATCATTTCTCATCTTTTAATAATAAAGATAAACAAAATACGACATCACTTTCTAAATATTTTTGGAAGTTAAAAGAGAAGAATAAAACACCTAAAGTTAAATGGAAAATTCTCAAACATGCTAGTATCTCTAGATCGATGAACGAATCATGTTTCCTCTGTCTGCAAGAGAAAATAGAAATTATAAAGTACATGAAAAGTGACTTATTACTAAATCAAAGGCATGAAACTACAGTAAATTGTAAACATATTAAAGAATTAACCTTACAATCCTGCTAAAATGTAAGGTTTAAAACTATAGCAATTGTAAAATTTTTATAGTATTGACTTTACTATCTTGATAATTTACTCTATATAATCTTTGTTTTTTTATCTTTATTTTTATTACAAATCGTGATCTATTTATTGCCTTAAGTATTTTTTAAGTATATTGCACTCAATAATTACTGTTAGTAGTTTTAGTCATGTACTAGTTTATATTTAGATTTAAATTTTTTATATATTTGTCATTATTTAATATTATTAATTATGTTTTATATTTATTATTATTATTTTGTTATATATTTTATGTTTATTATTATCATTATTATTTTTATAATATATATTTTATTTATTTTGTGTTTATTTTATTTATTTCTATTTATATTACAGTGTGTTGCAGCAAAATCTGACACTAGACAACAAGGAAACGAAATAGGAATAAAAACTGAAGTTGTATATGCAAAGACACAACAGTTTATTTGGCAACAGTTAGTTACATACTACATTATTTTTCAATAACTGCCACTGGTGGTGATGACCATCTCCAGGCTGGTGTGAAATGAGTTACATTTTCCTTGTATGTACAACTTTTGTTTTTATTGTCTATTTCATTTTCTTGTTGTCAAGCGTCGGATTTTACTGCAATACCCTGTATTTTATTTTAATTTAATATTTTATTTCTATTATTATTTTAAATTTTTATTTATTTTTTATTTATTTAATCTTTCCAATTTACTATATTAGGTCTAATGAAGTTATATCTTTGTGTTATGCTTTTTTAAATATCCTTTATTTTACGTTTTATGAATAATTTCTTTGTGTATGTAATTTCATCTTTTCTTAAAAATGCTTAAAGATTTAACTTGAAACACTGTAACCAATGTCTATATCTGTCTGCAATTCACTTCCAGCCAAAAGTTAAATTTCTCTCTCTTCGCCGTTTTCATTGGCTCCCCCTTTCTTTCCCCTCTAAATTTTCTCACTTTTTCCTCTTTATTTTCCTCTACACTTTCTACTTCTTCTGTATCTTTCCTTTTCCTCCTTCTTTTTCTTTTCTTTATAGAAGTGCAATTCTTTTTTACAAAATGCCAAAAGATTTGATCCAAACACTGTAACTGATGCCAATATCTGTCTGCAAGTCACTTCCAGCCAAAATTTAAAATATCTCCCTCTTAGCTGTTTCCATTGGCTTTCCTGTTTTCTTACATTTTCTAACTTATTTTCCTTTTCTTTTTTATTTTGTATAAAAAAAATCCAAAATAAAGGGAAATGTTGGACTTAAGAGAAATTGTTTTTTAAAAATAAAACCTTCATTACCGTCATTGTTAGCTACCTGATGGGATATGGTTCTTTCAATGTCAAAGCAAAATGGACTATCTTGTAGTAGTTTGTAGCTTGCACATGTTCTAAAGTAATAATAAATATTAATTGCTCAATTTTATATTGTTTTAAATTAATGTTCTGAACATTACAATTGCTTTCTTTGTTCTTATTTATATATATAGATATATATATTCTCTAACTTTTACAGGTCTGTGCTTATTGATAAGAAAATGGAAATTCTCATCTGAAAAAATATTAACAACTCCGAATTCTAAAAACGCCTCTTCACTGCACAGAATCATTAAGGATTCTACATCAGTTTGCATTGAGAATCTTTGCTCTTTTCTGACATCTAAGATGATGTAGCACAATAAAACCAGAGGGTTGTCCAAGAAATGGGATGGGAAAGGCATATAACTGAATTCCATTTTCAAATTTACAAAGCCTACATCTTTTATGCTTGTGCGAAGAAAATGGAACAGGTAGAGGTGTGGGAATGATCTGGAATTAGAGAGGAAATAGAACCCCCCAAAAATGGAAATGTGAAAGAAAATAAAGAATTTCTTGGCATCAGTAATCAAAGATTTTATGTATTTAAAGTGTAAAATCTATTCATCAAATTTGGAAAGATATAGAAAAACATACAAGAATGCTCCAATATCCTCTTGATTTGTATGTGCAGATATTCATAGCATGTAACATACAGTAATATGTAATATTATGATATGCTACATATAATATAATCATAATATGTAATATGCTACTACTTACATAAAATTGTCTGGAGGAACACACAGTGTGATGATTGCTGACTGCATGGGGAAACTACCAGTTACGTCGATATCTATGTCCATTTTTTTTTATTTTGAGAATAATTAGGCTTAAGAAATAAACAGAGAACACCACTGGGAAATCTGATAATTTAAAGAATTATGGCATGTGCTGGGCCACAAAACTCTCCTAAGCCAACCAAGCACAGAAATTAATACAATATTGGTGCCAATAAAATGAAGTACTAGAAAAAAACAATTACAAACGTCAGCATTATAATATGAGCTCTAGAAAAAAAAAACATGGTTATTGAGATATTAGGTTTATATGACCCCAAAGATTTTACACTGATGTCTTCAAGGACACATGGCCCAGTGGATAAAAGCATTGGTTGAATCTAGTGACTTGACCCAAAGAGTTGTGAGTTCAATCCCTCTGGTGAAAAAAAAAAATTCAGTTAAAATAGAGATAACTGAAACATCTGGAAATTGCATGACTCATGGAACAAGAACAATCTACCCCAGTGAATGAAATAAAGGGTTCAGTTCAAAATTTCAATCACCTGAAGAAGATTAGAGTGTACAATGACAATCCAAACAATGTAAGTGTTCACATTTTCTAAACCTACATATACACTATCACCAGTACTGAGCGCACTTATTCCATAAATATATAAAATATGAATATAATAATGCTCAACTCCTAAAAGCCAATATAGTGATCTTATTATATTTTTATTAACTCACAAAGAGGGAAAAATCAGCTACTCTTACACCACCAGCATCACCATATAAAAATTAAAATTAATAGAAAAAAATCATTATTATTTTCTTCTGTTTGCCTTGACCCTTCAGGATATGTGCAATCATGGTTCTCCACAGCTATTCTTTGTCGTCCTTAGCAATGTTAGGAGGATCGCGTTATAATTCCATTCTGGTTTATTTTATTCACTTATGTGCAAATAAGATTGGTAAAGGAATTAAATCAATCTCTTCTCACCAAAGTTATGGGTTAATTTGTAGGACTTGTATAAGTAAATCATTATTATCTTGAAAATTTTTTCAATCTAGAAAATCTATTTTCTAACTTAAAAAATTCTTATAAACATTGTAATATAAACTGTACAACTGAATCGATCTCAGCAATGTCTGTTATTTGTTGTTTCTGTATATCTTGCCATCAATACCAAATTTTACCAGATCATCTTTTCTCATTATGCAGATTAGAAATTTCCAATGTTTTTCTTTCATTCTCAATATAAGCATCCTTTTTGTTTCAAAGGAAAAATTGTCTCATAAAAGAATAGTAAACAGAGTTCTTCTTGAACTCAGAACATAATGCCAACTATAGATTCAAAATAAAACGTTGCCCGTGACAACATTATGAACAAGACACATTTTGTTAATTTCATAACAACTAAGATGAACTCCAAGAAAACTAAAAGATTACAGGAGAAAAACAATTCATCTAATATCTTCATCTCTACCAATAAAACTATGAACCAAGACAAGCAAAACCTCCAAGAACACAAGAATTTATTCATGAAAGGCATAATTAAGAATATAGAAAAGAGCCCAAAATGACTGAACACAAAATTAACCTTAGAGCCAAACAAATCACACACAAAAGAAAAAAAAAACACAAAAACACTAGTCTTAATTCAACTAAAAGACAACAAAGTAGATATGTATTTATTTTTTATTTATTTAAGCTTCTTGTCATTTTGCAATGCACAAGAAATGTGGACAGAGACTGTATGGGGAAACAATACACACATTCACCTCACCACAAAAAAAGAAACAAAAACATGCCCAGCATCAAATATAAGAAAGTCAGTTTGTTAAGTGCCATATGTCATACATGCTTGAGCAATCATGTCTCAAAAAAGACATTACTAAACTGGGCAGAAGATTTTCCCACAGTAGGTTGCCATTACTTTCTTCAGTAGACCGGTTGCCAATCAAGGTTACAGAACCCAATCTGTCCTGTTATTTAAACCATAGTTGGATGGAAAAGCAACAGATTCATACCTTTCCCAAGGGTATTTGCACATATGTGAATGCAACGGATTTAAACTCGGCTTTCCAATTTCTTGTTCTCAGCCAGTATCAGCTGCACCATGATGCACATCCAGAAGATAGTAAAGTAATATGTTTAAAATGCACTGAAAATTTTCTGTGTGCAGCAATGTTCATTTATGCAGAGCCCAAGGATAAATTGTTCTGCAAGCACTTTGTCCTACAACTAATAAAGCTAAAATATCACCTTAAAGGTAACTGTTCGAACAAGAGATACTTTGAATGCAAGCTGTTTTTCATTATGTTTTCTGCTCTGTGGTGCTAATAAGAATTAAAAACGTCCTCCAAGGAGGGCAACTTGGCAACATTAATGACAAGAAGACTGAATGCATGGTCATCAGTAAAAAGAGGAATGCACAATGCCAAATGTATGTTAGGGATTCTAAAATTAAACCTGTACAGAAATTTAAATACATTGGAAGTGTTCTAACAGAGGACGGAAAGTGCAACATTGAAATCTGAACACACACTGGGATGGCCAAGGATTAATTCCAAAAGCTAAGCAGAGTATTAAGAGAAAGGAAAATTTTGATAAAAACAAAGAAAAGAGAACTGAACTGTTACGTGACATCTGTCTTCCTGTATGGCAGTGAATACTTGATAATATTCTCAAAGATGAAGAAGAGACTCAAAGCAAAAGAAATGTGGTTCTGCAGAAGGATGCTGAGCATACCGAGAACTGAATGCGTGGGCAAAGTCAAGGTTTTGAAAAAAGAAATGGAAACAAGAAGAAAACTTATACTTGATATCAAAAAGAGACATTGAAATGTCTGGGACATGTAATGAGAAAAAAGTACGAGGGAAATCTGATACTCACAGGGAGGACAGAAAGAAAGAGAAACAAGGGAAAGCAATGTATCAGCAAATGGATGGCAGAACAAGGTTTGGGAGAAATAACAAAACAAAACATTAAGAATTACAAGGGACAGCAAGATGTGGAGGGCCATAATCACATACCTCCTAAAGGGACATGGCACAAAAATGAAGAAAATTTATATATGCGGGTCAATGGTGCATTATGGGTAGAATGTCTATTGCGTTATGATAATGGTTATTGGGCAGTTAGTAATGGTTATGTTTCAAATTATTCAAGAGGCTATTGAGTAGAAATAATTGTGAATCTAAATGCAATTATTTGTTTTTATTTCTAATGCTGTTAGTTAACTTTTCCTTTTTACACATTATTTATTGTTGTTTATTATTATTACATTTATGTGTGTTCATACTTTATTTGTTTATCATTTACTGGATTTGCTTATTTATTGATTTACTGGATTTGCTTATTTATTGATTTACTGGATTTGCTTATTTATTGATTTACTGGATTTGCTTATTGATTTACTGGATTTGCTTATTTATTTATTTATTGGATTTGCTTATTTATTGATTTACTGGATTTGCTTATTTATTGATTTACTGGATTTGCTTATTTATCGATTTACTGGATTTGCTTATTGATTTACTGGATTTGCTTATTTATTTATTTATTGGATTTGCTTATTTATTGATTTACTGGATTTGCTTATTTATTGATTTACTGGATTTGCTTATTTATTGATTTACTGGATTTGCTTATTTATTGATTTACTGGATTTGCTTATTTATTGATTTACTGGATTTGCTTATTTATTGATTTACTGGATTTGCTTATTTATTGATTTACTGGATTTGCTTATTTATTAATTTACTGGATTTGCTTATTTATTGATTTACTGGATTTGCTTATTTATTGATTTACTGGATTTGCTTATTTATTGATTTACTGGATTTGCTTATTTATTGATTTACTGGATTTGCTTATTTATTGATTTACTGGATTTGCTTATTTATTGATTTACTGGATTTGCTTATTTATTGATTTACTGGATTTGCTTATTTATTGATTTACTGGATTTGCTTATTTATTGATTTACTGGATTTGCTTATTTAGATTTACTGGATTTGCTTATTGATTTACTGGATTTGCTTATTTATTTATTTACTGGATTTGCTTATTTATTGATTTACTGGATTTGCTTATTTATTGATTTACTGGATTTGCTTATTTATTGATTTACTGGATTTGCTTATTTATTGATTTACTGGATTTGCTTATTTATTGATTTACTGGATTTGCTTATTGATTTACTGGATTTGCTTATTTATTTATTTACTGGATTTGCTTATTTATTGATTTACTGGATTTGCTTATTTATTGATTTACTGGATTTGCTTATTTATTGATTTACTGGATTTGCTTATTTATTGATTTACTGGATTTGCTTATTTATTGATTTTATTTTATTTATTTATTTTTTATTTGTTTATGTTTGTATCCCTTTTTCGGTTTTAATTTTTAAGAAATGGAATAAGAATTTGTTAATGTGTTTGCATTATGAGATGTCCTAATCATTTATTTAGTCACTTTTGTTGGTTTGGAATGGTGATTATAGTTAATTTCTCCAGACAGAGTTTACAGTTTTGGGATTTATTGTCAAAAGTTGATGTCTTTCTTACTTTTGGTGTAATTTTGTTTTGCTTTTAATTTCCCATATATATTTAAAAAGCATTTTCCTGTTCATATATTTACTAAGGTTTTGCATGTGTAATTTCTGCTTTCAGAGTCTATCCGTTACTTCCACGTATGTCTTTTCCTTTGTTATTTGCTAATTTTACAGTGGTTTTATATATTAGATTTTTTTTGCAAGCAATTGCCATTTAAGAGACATGCATTCTTTGCTCTGCAGTTACAAATGGATTTGATTCGTGTGGCTGGTTGGTTGGTTGATTTCCTATTGTGCTTTTATATTATGTCCTTTGTATAACTGCAGCTGATTTTTACAGTCTTTTTGCTGAATAACTTCTGGAGAGTGCTTGATTGGGGAAGTATTTGTGTATAAGTTTGATGGATATCTTCTTATGTTTATTTTTACAATTATTTTGTACAGTGGGTTGAACCATATGGTGTTTCTTTTCTTACTGGCCTTTTTTCTTTTGCTGTATGCTGTGTATGTGAATGTTGCCAGGAATCCACTATCATTTAGAGCTGTTTCATAGTATTTCTTGGTCTCATTGAAGATAGTTTCATTGAAAGAATTGTCAGATAACCTGCATTTAATTCATTGTGAGATCTCTGATTATTTATGGCAGGTGGTTGGATTATGTGTGTATATATTAAGTAGTTTGTCGTTGGGTTTTCTATATAGTTTATGTGCATCATTTCTGAGATTAAATGTGACTTGTAGAAAATTGACTTCTCTTTGGTTAGTTTTAATGTCTTGGCTGGATCCCATCTTTTTGAAAAGTTCTATTATTTTTCTAGTTTTGTCTGTTTTTTTGTCTGTTAGAATTTCTTCAGTTTATGAGATTGTCATTCCTGTAGAGGCCCATATCATTTTTATTGATTATTTCCCTTAATTCATGCAGTAAATGTATACCTATAAATTCACATGTTTCTGCACTATCAAAATTTCACATTGTAATGTCAAAGGCTTATTCTTTTTTTATTCAAGCATTTTCATTTTTAAATAGAAGTAATTTTTGAGAAAGTTTAATGACTTGTTCTTTGTTACAGGTGACATGCCCAGATATAGCTATAAGCTCTAGTCTAAACGTTTCTGCTACTGCAATTTTCACTCGTGAAACTCTCATGGCTTCTTGCTCCCAGTCAACTTTGATATTAAGAAATCTAAAGTAAAAAACAATTGTTATCTTCTTGTTCTTTTATTATTCTCTCTCCTTAGTAGAGCTTTTTATTGTATTCTCCAACATTCAGTAAACCCTAGCTTCTTAGTGACTTTATTAATTTCCTTGGGTGAAATGAATGAAACATCATTTCTAATCTGAAACTTGTCAAGTTAAAGTATGGTAGGAATCAGGTACTTGTTAAAGTGGTACAATGAGCTGGCCATTTTTCGGCATCTTCGGTAATGAATTGTTTGAGTTCTGTTTAATGGCATATCAACCTCTGTGGGTTATTTAATGCCAAAAAGTTGGGGTTTTAAGGTATTTTTTTAAATGTTTGGTTATAATGAAAAGGTTGACTTAGATTTTGAAGAATTTTTTTTTTTAGAAAACTGAAGTTTCTAGTTTTGTATTAAAAAATGTATTGCTGGTAATAATTTTTTTCCTTCAAAAATGTATATTTTTCTATAAAAGTCTATTTTTATACTTTCATAGTGTTTTCACTTCAGTTTGGTGGTTAACTATTTGCCCATAGCTGAGACCCTAACAGATGCTACCACTCCGGGCCAGGGTGGACCTGGGAACAACAGCAATTAAGAGGTGGCTCTATTCTCCTCCCAATCAGAGGCTTTGCTGCTGGATGTTGTTTATCATCATACCCAGGACTAGTCATGAATTATATTCTAGCATTATTGTAATGGTAGTATTAGCCATTTTCTTATAAGAAAACTTTCTCTGTTATTGACCAAATACCTAGTGTTACTTTCAAATAAAGGATAAAATACTTTCCTTGAAAATAAAAAGGAATGTTTTCTCAATATTCATGTCTGAGCAAATTAGTAGATTCTTGCGAAGAAATAGTTTGTCAGGATATTTTGCTTTAGAGATAAATTCATTCTCGTATGCTAAAAAAAGAATGGCTTTAATCTGTCATTTTTACTCATGGCTAGACAACTTGTAGCATATTAAATTTGTAGAATGCTGAAAGATGGAAGAAATACATTCACACTCTTTGAAAAAAATGTATGTATGTAATTTAAATATAAAGTAGTGCTGAGTATAAAAGTTGAAAATATGGATTATATCTCATAGAAATTTATTTAAAATTTACCATGCTTAGGAAAGAAAGTGCTCAATCTCAGAAATAGTGTATTGGCAAATATAAAAAATCTGGCTTCAAAATTAACACTGAATGGTAACTGGTAATTTGAAACCATAACTGATTATCTGTCTGTATCCCATTTCTTTTTGTGTAGGTTCTATTGATAGACAACTGTGGGGTTTAAGGAAACGGTGAATGGAACTGGTGTTTCTTCTGTTTTTTTTTACAAAATCAAACATGTTCAAAAATATAAATATCTGGGAAGTTTTTTAACAGACAACGGAAAGTGCAACACTAAAATCTGAAAGTGGATTGGGATAGCAAAAGATGCCTTACAAAAGTTAAGCAAAGTATGAAAAAATAGAAAAGAATTTGTCAGAAACAAAGAAAAAAAGCACTGAATTGGTATTAGTGTAGAGTAAATAATAAACCCCTTGTGACAGAAATGAACTTGTCTAGATTGTTAAATAAATGATTCTAAATAGTGTAAAAGCTCTGTTGGTGTCTTCAAAGTATTTCTTACAAATGTCATGATAGTTTAAGAAAGATTTATAACTGGTGGAAAAAAGTTACAACAGTAGTGACTGAACAATTAAAAGGATGAGACTTCAACTTTTCAAGGATGTTTTCAACTAGCGTCCAGTTGGCAGACAAAAATAAAAAGGGTTGTAACTCAATACATATCCTCCTCTCCTCATACCATAGGGTGGATATTGTGTTGATATTTATTGAGCACAATATCCACACCGGAATCATCAGCCAATAAGAACCTACAGAATAGACTTGTCTAAAGCCTATCCAGGTGCTGACTGTGGAAGTGACCACGTCCCAGTCATCTGCAAACTAAAGGTGAAACTCTGGAGATTCAAAAAGCCTAGTGCAGCACCAAAACTGAAATACAACGCACTCGTGAATGATCTCAACTTACAGAAAGAATACACTAACAGCATGAAAATCAAATATGAAGAACAAATTGGAAAAGGACACTCAAAATGGGACTTGCTAAAGGAAGCAACAGTGATATCAGCAAACAACATTGCCCTAAAGGAAATTAAGCACAGAAAGAAAAATGAGTGGACGACTGAAGAGATTCTGGACATGATGCAAAGGAGGCAGAAAATGATATCAAGACATGGAATGGAGTACAGGGAACTACACAAGGAAATAAGAAGAAAATGCAGACAAGCTAAAGAGGAATGGCTCAATGACAAATGCGCAGAAGTAGAGAGATTGAGCAGGAATAATAAAACAGACATGCATAAGGAAATAAAAGAACTGACAGGACAAAACACCTGCTCTTTAACAGGATGCATGAAATCTAAGGATGGAACAATCATATTGGAGAAAGAGGAAATACTCCAACAATGGGAAGAATATATAAAAGATCTTTTCCATGACAAGAAAGAGCGACCAATAATATGCAAAGATGAAGACAGACCTGAAAGTGGAATCTGTAATAACCAAACTGAAGAGAAACAAAGCAGCTGGACCAGACAGCATAGTCATAGAGCTGCTAATAGCGCTGGAAGAATTTGGTATAGAGAAAATTAGAGAAATAATAACTGAAATTTATAATAGTGGTGTAATCCCAGATGGCCTCAGCAAGTCGATCTTCATAGCACTACCTAAGAAGCCAGGAGCAAATGAGTGCAAACTCCACAAAACCATCAGTTTAATGAGCCACATAACAAAACTGATTGTCCGAATCTTGATGAATAGAGTGAGAGGCAGAATTAGGCCAGAAATAAGACAAGAACAGTGCATTTTCGTCAAAGACACTAGAACAAGGAATGCCATTTTTATGATTACGATGCTCTCTGAAAGGGCAATACAAATGAAGAAGGACTTATACCTGTGCTTTATTGATTATGTGAAGGCGTTTGACAAAATACGCCACAAAGAATTGATGGAGATGCTTGGCAGCTTGACATATTTAGGAAAGACTTAAGAGTAATCAAGAATCTTTACTGGCAGCAAACCGCTTGTATACAGACAGCTAATGAATTCAGCAGATATACAAAGATAGAAAGGGGCGTAAGACAAGAATGTGTCTTTTCACCGGATCTGTTTAACTTGTACAGTGAGAATATTTTGAGAACCCTAGAAGTTATGCCTGCATTTGTCATTGGAGGCCACGATTTAAACAACTTAAAGTACACAGATGATACAATGCTGATAGCAGACACAGAAAGGAAACTACAAGACATCCTACAGAAGGTAGTTGAAGAGAGTGAAAAGAAAGGACTACAAATAAACTGCAAGAAAACCGAATACATGGTCATCAGTAAAAAGGGCAGCCCAATATGCCAAATACAGGTCAGGGATACTAGAATCAAGCAGGTACAAAAATTTAAATACCTGGGAAGCATTATAACAGAAGACAGAATGTGCAACACAGAGATCCAAAGGTGAATTGGCATGGCAAAGGAAGCATTTCAGAAGTTCAGTAAAGTATTAAGAATCAGAATTATTTTGCTAGAAACAAGGAAGTGATTACTGGATTGCTATGTGTTGTCAGTTCTTCGATATGGCAGTGAATACTGGACAATATCATCAAAGATGAAGGAAAAACTTGAAGTAACTGAAATGTGGTTCTACAGAAGGATGCTGCAAATATCATGGATCGAGCATGTGAGCAATGATGAGGTCTTAGAAATTATGGAAACAAAAAGGAAATTAATACTGAGCATCAGGAAGAGACAGCTGAAGTTCCTGGGACATACAATGAGGAAGGAGGGCTTAGAGAACCTGATACTAAAAGGCCAGATAGAGGGAAAAAGAGACAGAAAAGCAATGGATAACATATTTGAAGGACCTAATCAAGTGGATGATGAAATGAGGGTTGTATGGTGTAACAGGAGAAGGCATGCTAAGAGCCACCATGGATAGAAACACATGGAAAGCCATGATCGCCTACGTCCTGAAGAGACAGGGCATAAAAGAAGAAGATAGCAGAGTGGAATCTGCTAGGCTGTTATATAAACCACTTACCAATTTGCTGGGCGGACTGAAGCTATAAGTTTCAACTTCAACTATAGTTGATTCCTGGCTCTTTCTATCTAAGGATTCTACATTGATGAAGATCAAAATGCATACAAGTCAAAACAAGAGTGATGAGAAATTTGAACTCATATTGCGTACAAGTAGAAAAAATAATTGTTGCTTCAGTGCACAGTGTAACAGTGATGATTAGAATTTGAACCACATTGGTTAAAATTTTTTCCCTTTAGTGTGTGTTGATCTTCTTCATGTATCTTGTCTCTACAAGATATAGACAATCATGGACTTTCACTTAACTGTCTCATATTACTCTCAATATTTTTCCTTCATTATCTTTCCCAAACTCTGCTCTATCCTCCATTTGATCAGGCTTATCAAGTGTGTCTTTCACTGCTTTCTCCTGTCCCTCTTTGCTTCTCTCCATCCTGTAAATATTTTTAAATTATCAAGGCCCTCCTTCCTTATTACATGTCCTCGAAACCTCATCAGTTGCTTCCTGATATTAATTATGAGTTTTTTTCTCATTTGCATCCTATCCAACATCTCATCATTGCTCATGTGCTCAATTCATAATATCTTGGTCATCCTTCTGTAAAAGCACATTTCTGCTGCCTCAAGCCTCTCCTTCATCCTTGATGAGATTGTCCAACATTAACTTTCATACAGAAGTCAAATATCACACAGCAATGTAGCAGTCTTTTCTTTGTTTTTAATGAGATTTTTCTGTCTCTCAGTATTCTGGTTATCTTTTGAAATGCATCCTTGGCCATGCTAATGCATCCCTGGATCACAATGTTGCACTTTCCATCCTCTGTCAGAACACTTCCCAGGTATTTAAATTTCTTTATTTGTTCTATTATAGTTTCTTCAACCAGTAGTTGGCATTTTGTGGTCTTCTTTTTACTGATGACTATACATTTAGTTTTCCAGAAGTTTATGATCAGTCCTTTCTTCTTGCTTTTGCTACCTTCTATAAAAGATCCTGCATTTTTCTTTCCATGTCTGTTATCAGCACTGTGTCATTCATGTATCTTACATTATTGAGATTGTGGCTGCCAATGATGAACCCTGGCAAGGATTTTATTTCTCTAAGAATTGTTTTGCTGTATAAGTAAAATAGATCCGGTGAGAAAATTCATTCTTGTTTTACACGCCTTTCTGTTTTTGCATACCTGCTGAATTCACTTCCTATCCTATTGCAAGTGGTTTGATGCCAATATAGATTTTTGATTATCCTAATGTCTTTTCTGAAAATGTCAAGGTTGGTGAGCATCTCTCTCAATTCTTTGTGGGTTACTTTGTCAAACACCTTTGTGTAGTCTATAAAGCACAGGTAGAAGTCCTTCTGCATTTATATTGTTCTTTCTGAGCATGAATATTGCATTCCACATTCAAGTATCATTAATGAAGTTACATTGTTCTTGTCCTATCTCTGGGTTGATTTTGCTGCATGCTCTGTTCATCAGAATTCAGATTATGAGTTTTGTTATGAGGCTCATTAAGCTGATTGTTTGGTGGAATTCACATTCCTTTGCACCTGGCTTCTTAGGTAGTGCTATGGAAATTGATCTGCTTAGGTTCTCCAGTATATTGCCACTGTTGTAGATTTTATTATTTTTGTGAGCCTGTCTATTCCAAAGCCTTCTAAGGACATCAACATCTCTTTTTCAATACTGTTGGGTCTTGCTGCTTTGTTTCTGTTCAATTTGGCCATTACCAATTCCACTTTGGTTTTTAATATTTCTGGTTATTTTTGGTTGCTCTCTGTTGTTGTGGAAATGATCAATATACTCATCCCATCTCTGATATATTTTTTCTTTTCCAAGTGTACTAATCTTTGCTTTTATACATCCAGTTGCTGAGCAGGTCTTTTGTCCTGTTCTTTTACTTTTTTATGCATACCACCATTATTTGTTGTGCTCACTCTCTCTACTTTCGCACATTTGTTGGCAAACCATCTTTCTTTAGCCTTTCTGCATCTGCTCCTTATTTCCTTGTGTAGTTTGTCTATATCATGGCATCATTTTCTGTCTCTTTTGCATCATGTCAACAATCTTTTTAGTGATCCACTTGTTTTTCTTCCAGTGTGAAAATGGATTGTTCCACTCTGGGCAATGAACTAGACCCAAATAACCAACATACCTCATTTACAGATCAACATTCAGCTATAAAACTGCACTGATGAGGCTGTCCAGAACTCCATCATAAACACACACCCAAACTTTTTTACAAAATAGGACAGTCCATTGCCCAGGTTCAGGCAATCAATTTGCTGGCCTGCCATTGGCTAGATGTTTGATAAAAGAGGTTATCCATTGTCTAACTCTTTTGCCAACATGAGGAGGCCATGACACCCACCATTGCGAGGAGGCTATGATAGGTTTACAAGGCAGTCATGATGGTCCCGGTAAGTTACTTTGACTTTTACATTTTGAAATGATGTCATTTGCTGATATCACTAAATCTACTCTTTGTGCATTCCATTTTGAGCTTCTGCTTCCAGTTTGTCCTTCATATTTTGTTTTCATGTGCTCTGTATACATTTCCTGCAGGTTTGGGTCATTCATGAGTCAGTTATACTACAGTCTTAGAGCTGTGTTAGGTTTCTTAAATCCTCTTTAGAATTATCCTTAATTTTCATACAATTGGGAGGTGGTCACTTCTGCAGTCAGCACAGTTAGGCTTTGCAGTGATGGGCTGCATTTCTGAATCTCTTGTTGATAGTAATATAATCAGTTTGGTCCATGATTTCTCCTCCTGGACATCTCCACATCCATAGTCTACTTGGGTGCTTTTGAAACCAGGTATTTGTTATTATCTGGTTTATTATCAAGTGCTTTATAGAGAGTAAATTTTTGTTTTGTTCCCCGAAGCCCTTTACCCCTTCAGATCTTTTCAATACATCCCTTATTCTGTTCAAATGTATATGCTGAACTCAAATCGATAATTATTTATAGAAAAAACTTACCTTTATTTCATGTTATCGACCAGAAATAAATCGGACTATATCTCACCCCTTACCACCGTTCTTATTTCTGATTCACCGCTGAATCACCTGAGGCATAGGATTCTGAATTTATTCTGTTTACTCCCTTTGGCAGTGATTACTCCATGATTTGTTGTGTTTCGGAACTCATTTTCTGCACATTAATCACAAAATGAAAGTAAAAAGACTGAAAAATCGTAAAACTACGTGTGAATTCAGTCTGCAGTGAATAACATTTTTGAACTGTGGTTACTGGGTGAGAGAAACAGCAACAAGAAGTTCCATATTTTTCTGCTTGATAAAATGAAAAAAAGGTAAATTTCTTCAATAAACAATTACCGATTTGAGTTAAGCATATACATTTGCACAGAAATAGGGATGTTTTGGAATGATTTGAAGGGGTAAAAAGCTTCAGGGAACAAAACAAAAATTTACTTTAGAGACTATGCAAATGTGTTTATTATCAAGATTAGTTGCTGTGCACCATTGGACCCATTTCTCACCAAAGATTTTGCATTGGCCAGTATTTCTACTCACTTTCCTGTTGATGTCTGTTTCTCATTCTCCCACCCTCTCTCTCCATATAATGGTCTTTTTTCTTTCAAGATTAGTTGCTGTTGAGTTTGCTAAATAAGAGAAAACATATAATTATGTGTTGATAAAAACAAAAAAACATGGAAGAAAAGTTAGCTTCTATGGCAAAACTTCTGCAACAACAGTAACAGCAGTTGTTAGAACTCCAGAACCAATGTTAATGCAAATAATTCTGGAGGAAACAGAATATTCTTCTATTTCCTTTCAGAGAAGAAGGCAGTGACTGGGAAGATGAGTATAATTTCATAAGTAATCATTTCCAAATCCCAATCAAACTTTTGTGAAGTTAAATAGTGGAAAATTTCTTTGAAGCTGGATTTTTCTGAAGAATATTTACAAATACAGGTTGAAGAAGAATGTTCAGTTAACAACCATAAATACAAACTAGGGATTGTTTAAGTTCAACTGACTTACTTTTGGTATAAAAGTTTCTCCAACTGTATTTCAAAAGCTATAGATACCATGCTTGCAGACTGCAATTTCACAGTTGCTTATCTGGATGAAATGTTAATTAAAAGTGTACTTAAAGTGTAAAATACTGGGCATGTGAAAACAGTTTTCGAATAAAATATGCTCATGGTTTCAAACTCAGTGAGTAAAATTGTGATATTTTGCTTAAAATTAACTACCTAGGACAAATTATTGACAAAAAATGGTCATCTAGCTGATCCATGGAAGGCAAGTGCAATTATGAATATGCCTCCCCAATAAAGAAAATGTTTTGAAAAAAGGAATTCCTATGCATACAGTGAACAGATTACAATGCTGGGGTACCATCTTATTAAATTACAATTTTTGAATGGAATAACATCCATTAAAATAATTAAAACAAGATTAATACCAAAAAATACTCGACCATTATCGCAGCATTAAAAGTGAAATAAAAATTAAAAATATATTATGCAATGTAATTTGTGATTTACCAATTTCCTGGAAGAAATAAAAGTAGAAAGATTGCAAGACATGTTCATTGCAAGAATTGAAAAAAAAAAAAAGGAAAAAAAGATAGAATGCAATCTGACTTACTCACTATATGACAGAATACTGATGCTCATGCTAAGAGTAGTAATATCTAATATATTATATAAATGGATATTAAATTAATTTCATAGTGGACATATGAGAATTTCAAGGAGAAAATCTCTTATGAGAAGATATGTATACTTGACCAGAATGGATTGAGACATTGAAAAAGTAATAAAAGTCTGCAGAGGTTGTGTTGTGTCAGCAAAATCACTTACCATGAAATTACAAACTCAGCCAAAGACAGATATTCCATGGTCAAGACTGCACATAAATTTTGAAGGTCCAATAAACAGATCATATTATCTTGTGGTAGTGGATAGTTTAACTAAGTGGTCTGAAATCTGCAAGTGCAAAATACCAACTTCTGCAGTGCTCTTAAGTAAATGGATGACAGCCATTTTCAGGACAGATAACAAAAAGACAAAATTTATTAAAAGCTACAAAGGGAATGAAATTGTGGAGAGCCAGGATTGCCAAGATCCTAAAGGGACATGGCACATTGAGAATAAAGTGTTATGGTAATGTGCAATATTCAGTTCTTGTTTTGAGGCATTAAGTAAACACACATGCTTTTTTTGCTGGGCTGTAGCAGCAAATGTATTAAGTGGTAATGACCTTTTTTTTTTTTTTGTATAATTCAATCACTGCTTTAATATTTACTTTAATATACTCATGTTTAACTGAATGACCTGATAAGAATAAAAAATCTTTGATATGAAAACTGTTCCATGAGAATCTCAAAGTCAAGCTGGTATCCGGCTTGAGCAAATCCACTTTATTGAAGAAGAAAGGCTTCTTTAAATCTTTCCCTTCTGATGTTGGAGTACAACATCCTCTTTCAATTTGCCCTAAGCCAGCACAAAATAATAGGCTAGTGGAAGTGAAACTAACATAAGAATATCAGACCAATGACGAGGATTGATGATTAAGCTCCAGCAACCCTTTCTCTGCAATATGAAGAGCAGATCAGCAGAACATGACTATTGTGAAAGTAAAAAAATCTTGGGATGGAGTGTTATATTCAATGAAAGAAAATTAATACAGCTCCAAGCTCTTCCTAATATTTTTGCACAGTCTGTCATAGACAGAGATGGCAAAAATAAAATGAACGCCTAGATAATAGCAATTCTGTACCACAGCAAAAAAAAAAGTGTGTTTCTTGATTAGATAAAAATAATAATGGTAATATTAGCCATTTCATTATACAAAAACATTTGGCATTCGTTGATCAAGCAGATTACACTGCTATTTGTTGAAATTCATTAAATATCTTCATTAAAACAATTTTTAAGAAAAATAGGATTTTTAGTTCAGAAGCTGTTACTGCTCTTTCCATTGTTGATGGAGGTTTCCTTCCTAACCTTCTGTTTGTAGTGGTATGGAATGCTAACAACTATGCATGTAAATCTTTGAGTGACATCCATTTTATCTATTGCTGCTGCTGAAAGTCTTGAGTGGTGTGATTTCTTTTATTTGCTATAGTTCTTGGTTTGTCATTCTGTGGTGCTATTTCTCAAGGTTTGGAGCATATGGGTCTTCACCAAGACCCATAGGCTTCAAATGGTCAAAGCCATTTTTAACTTCTGTTCTTAGAAAGTGGTTGCATGCAGCTGACAGTTTAGATATTTTGGAATGGGTTGGGTGCTATGTATGACATTTATATGACATCTTGATCTGATGAAGTTATTTAAGAAGTTTTTAGATTAATGTTTTTGATAGGATGCTGCAAATATCACGGATTGAGCATGTGAGCAATGATGATGTTTTGGAAGTGATGGAAAGGAAAAGAAAATTAATACTGAGCATCAGGAAGAGACAGCTGAAGTTCCTTGAACATGAGGAAAGAGGGCTAGGTGAACCTGATACTAACAGGCCAGATAGTGGGAAAAAGAGACAGGAGAAAGCAACAGATAACATATTTGAAGGACCTAATCAGGTGGATGATGGAATGAGGGTTGCATGGTGTAACAGGAAAAGGCGTGCTAAAAGCCACCACGGATAGGGAGATGTGGAAAGCCATGATCGCTTCTGTCCTGAAAGGACAGGACACATAGAAGAAGAAGACAAAGGTACTTCTAGCACAGCCTATTCTATGTTTAGTTTCCTTGTGTCCTATAAAAAATTTCTAATAACTGATCCATACATTGTTGTATTTGAAGTTTTTGGTATTTACTAAATCCACATCCTGAATGTTTATGATGTAGACAGTTGCCATCACTGCTTTCATTCTGATTTCAGATCAGTTTCTGTTTTTCAAAGTTTTATATTGAGTCCTATTTCTTGGAACACTTGGTAGATGGTTTTGATTTTCTGTTCAAGATCATTCTTATACTAACTATAAACAGCTATGTCATCAGCATCGAAAGGGAAAGCAGGATCATTGTCGTAGTTGAGTTTTCACCTTTTGCCAATCACATTGTTAGTAAGATTAAGTACTAGTGGTTGCAACTCTTATAGGCAACTACAGTATTCAGCTAACAAGAATAGAGTGATCCATACTACTGTAGTAGTTTTTCATTGCATTTTCAGAGTTTTCTTTTTCTCAGATTGTTTGAAATTAAAAGCTGGAAAAATCAGTCTGCTGCTATTTAACGTATATTTGAGAGAAAGGATATGACATGCATTTTCCAAGAATATTTGAATTTGTTTTGCCAATTCAAATTTCTGCACTGATGTCTATTACACTTCTTGTATTTCCCTGCTACTTACACACACAGATATACATTACTACTGCTTCAAGCATTAGAATACCTTCTATTTGAAATAGATGCCCAATTTTTATTCGACTAGCCTGTGCATCCAAGAAATCTTTCATTACTGCTTCTAATGTGATTCCATCTGCCATCTCTGCTGTAATTCCAATTCCAGATAAGCTTGTTTTAGAAAGATTTTTCTTGAATCTTATTTCTTGGAACACTTAGAGGAGGATGTTGAGTTTCTGTTCAAGATCATTCTTATCCCAACTATGAATACCTATGTCATCAGCATAGATCCTGTCATCATCAGTATACTTGGTCCAAGGAGGGAAAGCAAAGTAGAAAGAGTGAGATTGAATAACAAAGTTAAAAAAAATAAAATAAATTAACCTCTTCAAGGACATATGGCTCACTTGATATAGTTGTTGGTTAGTCACTTGAACCAAAGAGTTTGAGTTCAGTACCTGACTACAGTAGTGGTGAACAAATAACTTAGAGAGTTGAGTTAAAAGGGAGATAACTACATAGCATCCAAAATTGGCATCACACAAGGAATGAGAATGATATACTCCAGTGATCAAAATAAAAGATTTGGTTTGAAATTCCTAACACCTGAAGAAGGCTGGATTGTACAATGGCCAAAACATTGTAAACATGGCAGTAAAGATGTGAACAACAGTCTAAACAGTGTAAATAATGTAACTAAATTAACATTTTCTTCAAACAATATACAATATTTAATAACATAAAACAACACAGGTGTAATTACTGAGATGCAACAATGCTAGCAGCAGCCTACCAGATACCTGAATGTCCAGGTAATGTAATGAATAGCTGTACAGAAAACGGAAAAAGTAAGTCGACTTCAAATTCCTCTCTAGTTAATAGTTTTACTTGTTTTTTTTTCACACAAATGCTCTTAAAAATGTCATAGTTCATCTCTTCTTTCCCACCATGGGTTAAATACGTAACTGGACTGTTTAGCCATCATTGGTAACCAGTTGAAGAAAAGAAAACTCTGAATTCAAAGCAATGAAGAAAGTGAAAAAAGAAAAAAAGCCAAATAGGGAAGAACCGACTTGTAACTTTCAATACCTTAAATCAGTCAGTTAAGTGCTCCCACAGAAGACAGCGAGTGGGACACTGAGATACGAAGGCATATTGACATGGCCAAATCAGTCAATTAAGAGCCATGCGTGATACACGCTTGGGCGATCATGTCCTGAAAGAGACATGACTGACTGGGCAGAAGATTATCCTGCAGTAGGTTGCTATTGCTTCCTGCAGTAGACTGGTTGCCAGCCAAGGCTATAGAACCCAATCTGTCCCGTTATTTAACCCATAACTGGAGGAAAGTGATGGATTAATACCTTTCCCAAGGGTATTTGCATGTAAGTGAATGCAAGGAATTCAATTGTAGTTTGAACTCGGCTCCCCGATTTGTTGTTCCGACTTGATATCCCCTGCACCACAATGCAAATTCAATACCTCAAATACCAAGCTAATATCATTTAATTACCACTGATTGGACCCAGAATTATTCCTAGCCACATTGTCCTCTTAGCAAAACTCTTTAAATGTCTGCTGGGACTCAATTTCATCCCAGACCCCAAATATATAATCTACTGCTATAGATGCTAGAAAAATTCTTGATTCATTCTAAAATCTAGAAATTGCTTCAGCAGTAATTTTTCTGAGAACTACCACTTTGTGGAACAGGCACTCACATGGGTGCTTCCCTGAAAACTATAATCTTAAACTATTCAAGCCAAAGGTCAGTCTTTATCTTCCTTCCATAATCTCATATTCTTCACTTCCTATCAACTTCTATTCATATCAAACATCTTCAATATTGACATTTTGTCAGTAACTCTCTACCTTGATTGGTGCTTGAGTTTTGTAGTGGATAAAATTAGGCATATAAAATAACATACTAATTTGTACAATGTGTTGATTTTGCATTATAATGTGGATTTTTGTTAAATATAAATCTAAAACTGCTTTTTACTTTTGGATAGTATTGAACAATGTGTTGATGGTGATAGGTATTTTAATGGAGTCAACTTGTCAGTGAGTTGAAAGTCTGGAGTGACTTAATTTTCTCTTCATTCAGGAAGTCAGTGGGATGTGTCTTTTGTAAGAGATTCATTGAGTTCTCTTAAAAATCTTCATGTATATACAGGGTGCGATTGATAAATGGTCATCAAAATTACACTAAGATGAAAATAACACTGACATCTCTTTCTAGTAGATATATTTACCAAAATTACACAAAAATATCTTGAAATACTAAAAAGGAAATTAATAAAAAAAAAAATCACCACTGGCTTCAACTACAGCCTCAAGATGACTTTGGAATCTCATGCAACTCTGGAAAGTTTCTTTATTTAAGTTGGTTAATGCTGCCATAATCCATGCCTTTTCTATCTTTTGTATAACAAGGAATTTTGTTGGTCTCTCACTCAATTGTACAAAAACCATGACTGGGTTCTGCTATTTGCATGGCATGGTGCAGAGTCCTGTTGCCAGATACAGAGTCTTTCAGCAGCCACTCTCTTGGCCCAGAGCAGCACTATCTTTTCAAGGAACTTGATGTAGTCCTCCATGTTGAGTCTGAGGCCCTTGCCAACAAATTCAAGAGATCTTTCATCAGAGTGAGCTTTCTAAGCTGCATGCCTTTTGTAATCATCATTAGAACCATTTTTGAATCCTCTGCACTGTCCTCAGATTGACACCCAAATACTCTGAAACGTTTATGTTGGGGCCTCCAGTGTGAATCCATGCTATTTCCAAATTTCTGGCACAGTGAATAGCATCATGGTGCTCTTTTTCTCACTGACAGTGCCCAACTGACCCTACTATAGTGTTCAGTTGACAAAGTAAAAGACATGTATACATAAATTTAAAAATATAAACTGGAGACAATTTACCCATCGCAACCTGTATAAGGGCTTTTTATTAGGCATCAGTTCTACTCACAATTTTACTACCGAACTGAAATCTAAAAAAAAAAGAAAAAGAAAGCACTACCTTTCACCACACATATAATGGTAAAAATACCTATACATACACTGTTAGATTTTATGATGTAAATCAATGTTTTCACAAGAAAATTGGTTTGAAATGATGTTAATAAAATTTTCAGGATACTTTTACATTTACATAGAACAGTGGATAGATACTATATAACATATTTTATTGAATTTTGACACTAAGATATAAAGACATATCAGGATAACCTAAGTGCATTTCAAAAGCTAAGCAGTGTATTAAGATAAAGAATAATTTTGTTAGAAATAAAGTAAAGAGTACTGAAATATTACATGATATCTGTCCTTCTGTATGGCAGTAAATGCTGAACAATTTCCTCAAAGATGAAAAAGAGACATAGCAACAGAAATGTTGTTCTATAGAAAGATGCTGAGGATACCACTGATACCATCAAACATGTAAGCAACTAGGTTTTAGATAAAATGAAAACAAAACGGAAATTTGTTATTAGTATCAGAAAGAGGCAGCTGAAATTTTTGGAGCATGAAATGAAGAAAGAGGGCTTGGAAAATTTTATACACACAGGACAAATAGAGGGAAAGTGGGATAGAGGAAAGCAGTGTGTAACATACTTGATTGTCTTGAGTAAATGGACAAAAATAACAAAATTTATGAAGAGCTACAAGAGACAAGAAAACGGATGTAATGAGCCATGGTCACCTATGTACTGAAGCAACATAGCATATAAAAAAAGAAAGAAAATTCCCTTCATCAGTCAAAGATTTAAAATAATTTCATTTTTATGTTTATATGCAGAACTATACAGACTTGCAATGGATAATAATTCAAAATTCTTAGAAACAGAAGATAATTGAGTAATTAATGTAAATCATTGGCTGAAGAAGGGAATAAAAGACTTGAAACCTGTACCAGTATTCAATAAGAGTTTACATGATAATTATGCTACCTAAATTTTAACTTATATGATGGTCAGCCAAAAGTTTTTTTGTTATAGGATGTGCATTTTTCCATGAAGTTATTTGAAATTTGGTACAAATGTAAAGGCATACACACTCTTGATCATTAATTATCCAATTTATTTTTTTATTCAGATATAATATGAATAAATAAGTTAATATAAAATGTCTACCCTGCTGGAAGTCTGTTAGAAGCAAAGATCAGTAATTGATTTCTGTGTTGCTGAAGGAAAAACTACTGTAAACATTCACAAAAGACTGGATAAACGTTTTAGTGGTGATGAAAAAGTGAAAACTGCTGTAAGGAATTGGCTACACTAATAACAAGCTGAGTTTTATGAAGCTCGGTTACATGACTTCATTCATAATTGGAAGACTGCCATTGAAAGACATGATGACTGTCCAGAAGTGGAGATGTGAACCCATGATATGTAACTTTATCTTGATATATAATATGTTTGTGTTTCTTATTTCTTGTATAATAAAACATTGCATTTTGACTTCATACAAATAAATTTAAAATTTAGCACATCTAATACATAAAAATTGAAAGGCATGGTCCATGAGCGAATGTGAAATCAAACTCTTCTAACATTCTGAAGATGAGACTTTGATCTCAAAATATTAATGAATAATAAATAAGTAATACCCAACACCTTCTTTACCTTCCTTTATTTTACTAAATGCATTGTGATAGCCTTCAAGACCTAACCATACACCTAATATACACAATGGTTCAAGAAAATTACAAAATTCTATCAATTTTATATTTCCAAATATTACTTTTATTATCTCTTTATATTACTTAAATATAGTATTTTAAAATATAATACATAAAGAATTATTAGTATAATACATATAAATTAATCAAATGAAAGATTCCAATGATAAAAATTTATTACTTTCAAATTTATTTATTTATTTCTAAGAAAAAAAAATGGTGATAAACATGACACTTGTATACATTATTTCATAACAAATTTGAATGAAAATTCAGTATTTACATTATTCAAATTACTGTCCTCATCTTTGTTGCTATCTGTATGACGTTTCAGCTGTTGTACACACTGGCCTTCTTCAGGTGCTAGGAATTTCAAACAGAACCTTTTATTTGTTTGAAACTCCTAGCAGAAGATTGGCGTGTACAATAGCCAAAACATTGTACAAATGGCAACAAAGATGAGGATAAGAGTCCAAATAATGTATTCACAAGCATATACAGTATTAAAAAAATTGTAAAAAAACAAAAACAAAGTTTATTCAAATGTGGTTCTGCAGTAAATACTGTAAATACTACCTCATCTCAAAAATATAGACAAATATTGAATGGAAATTTATTTTGTTTTGTCATACACACGTGCCCTAATGTCACTATCCAACAAACATGCTCATTTGATTTGCAGAATTTTCTCAGACACGTATTTTAAAAAAATCATCCATTGTTGTTTTAATACACTTGACATATGTATTATCATGTGTACATAGATATAAACAGACAAGTGTTCCTATATATATATATATTTAAAATAATCATCTATTGCTTTATTACATATGACACATATCTGACCAATAAGAATCAAACCTAAAACAAAAAAAGATTTTTCATTTCTTGTCTTTAATCAGATCTCTGAAGAAGCTTTAATAAGAGTGAAACAAGTTATGTTAAGACTTATTTCATACTTTGCTCTTTATTTATTCTATCATCTTGTTGGATTTCAATCCATTTATTCAAATCACACTTGTATCTTTTCAGTTTAGAAACATTTATAATAAATAATTTGGTCATCATATCTGTTTTATCATTTTATCCATAAGGGTTGGACATTTTGGAAGACTTCTCCGTTGAAGGTAGCAAAATTATAGGACACCCTTCTCAAAGTTTAAGATGTTATCAATTCTTATAATTTCATGGATATGATAGATTTTAAGTGATACACGTGTTATTACAAGGATGCATTTATATATAAAAATAATATTAATAATATCTAAAAAGTTGTAGTAAGGGATTCTATTGAGTCCTACTTGTTATTACAGTAAAGTTTTAATTCATGAAGTAGTCGTAAAAATAGAGAAATTAGGAATAGAACGTTTTGGAAGATGCCAGAATGTTCCAGCAAAATTGAGTGAATTCTAAATGTTCTAGAAATATGCAAATTAAATGATAGTTCCTATAAAAATAGGTTTTGGGAAGAGAGTAGTTAGTTGCTAACAGGATTTGCTGACATTATAACTCCGGCTCAATTGGTAGATCTGTGCATCCAAAAGAGTCTCTAAGAAACTTTGCCAATCAACTAAAACTAGAACTCGACTTTTCAATGACTCATTCTGAACTGTTATTCATTGTACCACCTGCACATCCAAGCTTACACCATCCAGTTTTTGAACATATGGCCTTAAGCTAAATATATCAATCAAAATATCATGATAGTAAGCAACAAGGAGGCTAAGTTTTAAAGTTTTTTTATTTTTATAAATACAATGTATAGATTTTGATTAGTAACTCTGATAGTCTACTGTTAACATGCTGGGAACAAAATAAAAAAGTCACTGCAAATTTTTATGTGATGTAAGTCTTCTTTTTCTCTTTCAATTATAACTTTATAGACTTCTGTTATAAAGTCATTCTTTTATGAAAAAAAAAAACAAATATGCAAGTTCTTTTTCAGATGCATTTAGAAGAAATATTTTGAGAAAATGCAATTTTGTTGATGTACTAATCTGATTATAAGTAAACAGCCTGACCCAAAATGGCATCATCTTAACACTAAAAAAGCTACTGCATGTATAGAAAACTTTAACAATCATTTTCAGTTAATTTCTTTACCTCTTCTCAGGAATGGTTTCTTCTTCATGTGCAATATTTCTTCAGGATGTTGGTGATCATGGACCTTAACTTACCACTATCCTGTATTTTCGTAACATTTTTCCTCTTGCTATCTCCCTGAAACCCTGCTTTGTCATTCACTTGCTCAAGCACACCAAGTTTATCTTGTGTTGTTTTCCCCTGTCACTCTTTCCCTCTATCCATCCTGTGAGTATCAAATTCTCCAAGTCCTCTTTTCTCATTACATACCCCAGAAATTTGAGCTGTTTCTTCATGATGTTATTTATAAGTTGCCTTTTTGTTCCCATCCTTCCCCCACCCCCCAAAAAAATTTTGCTCACATGTTCAGTCTATGGTATCCTCAGCATCCTTCTCTAGAACCACATTTCGTTTATCAGTTTAATTACGTTATCTTTGACAAACTCATATCTATTGTGGCTAACAAACTTTTAACCCTATTTGCTATTGTATTTTACGCTCATTTTTAATAAAACCAACAAAGCTGCTGATATGTTAAAGAAAAATATTAACTGAGGAGTGAATGAGAAATCTGAATAAACTTGGTTTTTTTTTACAATTTTTTAATGCTGTATATGCTTGTGAATAAACAGAGTTTATGTATAGTGTCACACCTGGACATTTTTGCATGAATTTTAACCCCTCCATGAAAAATTACCTATGTATAGTGTAATCCCTACTTTTTGATTAAAAAATGATAATAAAATCTAACACTATACTTTATATATAGTATTCAGTTAGTTAAGTGCTATACATAATACACACTTTGATGATCATGTCTCTCCACAACTTCCTCATCTAAATAACTGTTGACTCTTTCAGTTGTGCTATACAGGATACTCACTTAGATGATCATGTCTCTTTCAACCCATGACTGACTAGGCAGTAGATTTTCCAACAGTAGGTTGCCATTCCTCTCTGCAGTAGACGAGTTGCTAACCAAAGCTATAGAACCCAATCTGTCATGCTGTTTAATTTTTTTTTATCCAGATCAGTCAGTTAAGTGATATAAATGATACATGCTTTGGCAACCATGACATTTTTGATCCATGACTGACTAGGCAAAAGATTTTCCTATAGTTGTTTGCCATTTCTTTTTGTGGTAAACTGGTTGCCAACCAAGGCTATAAAACCTAATCTGACCTGCTATTTAATCCATAGTTGTAGAAAAGAAGATGGATAAATACCTTTTCTAAGGGTATTTGCGTAAGTGAAAGCAACAAATTCAACTGGAATTTGAACTTGAGTCTCTGATTTCACATTCCGAGCCGATATGCTTTACACTACAATGCACATCTATAAACACTCCTCATCATGAACATTAAAGAAAACAGCAATGTTTTCATTAAGTTTTATACAACAGGGGGTAGAGTTTGCTACATAAATTCATTGAAAATGATCCCTCTACAGGAACCAAAAACAAATATGCTCATACAAAGTGATTTCTTAAAATTTGAAAAATGAACATTATTTTGAAATATATAATCAAAAGTGCTTAATCAACAGTAATATCTGAAAAGAGGATAATGAGGAAAAGTGTCTCAGAGAACTTAATACACACAAGACATACTGAAGACAAGAAAATCAGAGTAGAAAAAGTGGGTAACATGCCTCATAAATTAGTGTGAATGTATGGCAAAATGAAGACAAAAAAAGATAGTAAAGAGTCAAACATTAATTAGAGTAACAACAGACAGGATAGAGATGTTTTTATGGTTTATCAACCTGTTATAGGTTATTTAAAGCCAGAAAATATTTTTTGACTGTAGGAATCTTTTGAAGATAATAATGACTTACTGCAGGAGAAAAAGTGGATTCATGCCTTTCCTAAAGGTATTTACACATTAATGAATATAATGAATGCAACTGGAATTAGAACTTGGCACTCTAATTTCCAATAAAAATCCATTGTCCATTGCATCAACTGCACATCCAAGCTTACAGTAGCTGATATAACCAAGCAATCATCCATCTAGATATTGACCAAGCTTGACACTGCTTAACTTTGATGGCTGTATGAGAACTGGTATTTCAACATAATATAACTGCAAGCTAGAGAGACTAGTAAAATGTCAGTTAAATGCCATACATGATACACGCTTTTGGGCAATCATGTCTCAAACGAGACATGACTAACTGGGCAGAAGGTTATCCTGCAGTAGGTTGACATTGCTTTCTGTGGTAGACTGGTTGCCAACCTAGACTATGGAACCCCATCTGTCCTATTATTTAACCCATAACTGGAGGGAAGAAATGGATTAATACCTTTCCCAAGGGTATTTGTATGTAAGTGAATGCAAGGAATTTAACTGGAATTTGAACTAGTTAAAGGGAAGAGTAAGATGTAGAGAGCCATAAAGAAAAAATTGATTGGTTTCAAGAACTAACTAGTTTACCAGCACCTTTATTTATGGTCTGTATGTAAGAGTTTCAACTGAGGTCTGAGGTGAATTTGATTCCCAAAAGATGTCCAAAGAAAGAAGACTCCTTGACAATACAATTTTAAAATATTTTTTTCAATCATTTCATCCCAAGCAAGAAGATAGAAGATGGCAATTTACATTGCATTTACATTTTTGGAGATTTAGATAGCAGGGAAGCAACAGAAAGGACTTCCAGAAGTGGGAAGGGCAACAAAAGAAACTGAGTAGAAGTGTCAGTTATATTTAACTATTTCAATGATAAATGCCAATTTAGTAGCATTCTTAAATTCCCATAAAAAACATTTTTAGATTTTCTTTTGAGATAACAATTTAGAGAAGAAACTGATTCCTACCTTTGTCTGTTGGTATTTGTGTGTAAGTGAATATTACAAATCCAACAGAAATTGGAACTTCTCTCTTCAATTATCAATTTCAAGCCATTACACCATCTGCAAATTCAAGCTTACAACACCTTGTATTCCCAAATGGTCACTCATTTAGGTACTGACCAGGATCAACATTGCTTAACTTTGGTGATTGTTAGGGATGGATCTGTCAACATGATGTGGCTATACCAATATTATTATGAATTGACATTGAATAAAACATCATTAAGTTAGTGTGTGGGTGTGCATATATATATATATATATATATATATATATATAATATTAACTATAGCAACAACAATACCAATAGTAAGAGAACTTTACCAAAATTAGTATTAATCAAGCTATAATTTAAATCGTCTTGTATAACCCACCGAGAACAATCTCAGAGGGAAAATAAGGGGAAGCAAAAAAAGAAACAAACGAAGTACATGAACAAAAAGTCAAGCACTCATAAGAAAGAAAAAAAAACCCCAAGACGAAAACCCTAACACTAAAGTGCTCAATACTAAAGTAGAGCTAATTTCCCTGATGAGCCATTAGGCGAAACCATGGTTAGTTGTTGGATCTTGCTTAGATTTTATATATATATATATATATATATATATATATATATATATATATAGATTTACACACACAGACACACATATACATATATATTTGTGTGTGTGTTTATATTCCATACATCAGAGTCAAGAATCAAGTTAGTTTTCATTTACTGACTTCCCATTACCCTTTGCTGAATACTTGAAACTTTAATGTCAAGTGCCACATTAGTTTTCTGATGGAGACTTTTCTGGTCATCTGAAGTGTACACAGTTTGTCCCAAATCATTGTTTACTATGTCCATTTATAGGAATTCATTGCAATGAAAATGTGAGAACACATAATGGATAAAGATGCCTAAATAGCTGAAATTGTCCAGTGCACTTCCTTTCCTTTTTAAACTCATGAATATTTGATTTACAATTATTTATACCTCATTTCCATAGAATAGACTTTGAGAGACTTGTTCAAGACTGGATCTATGTATCAAAATATAAGGATTCATCTACACCTCTATTGTTCAAGAATTATTAGTATGTGTGTGTGCATATATATATATATATATATATATATATATATATATATATAGGGGTAGAGTCGCCGACTGATGGCATTTCGGTTGGGTTTCAATCCTGGGTTAAAAAGCAATCGGAGTCTAACTATACTGATGAGATGTGATACAGCAAAACAGATCTGTCTGCTGATGACAATATATATATATATATATATATATATATATATGGACCATGGTTAGTCTTCTGTCAACCTTGCCAACGGTACCCTCTGAAGAAATGTTGGCAGAAAGTACATTAAGGTTAAGTAGGGAAAAATGTCTACATATTCAAAACATTATATATATATATATATATATAATGTGCAGAAGTTTGTCACTCCACATTAATTCTATTAACTATCTCATCTTGATATTGAGCACTATATGACAAAAACCTGCTTGCCAAAATACATTTTATCAGTAAATCATTTAAAAAAATATCTTGGCACTGAGCATCATTCACAACTCAATACTCTCTCTCTCTCTCTCTCTATATATATATATATATATACACACACACACATGCACACAAGGGTGGGACGAAATGTTCATAAGCTGAAGAAACAATGCAAGATTTTTTTAAATATTGCATGTATTAATTCCAATTCTTCATATTAATGAATGTATCATTCCATTACAGGTAAACTGACATATGACTGTTCAAAGAAGACTGCTCATCCTGCTGGTCGAAAAGTTATCAGCAGCAGATATGATGCAACCATCACTGTAATACTGATTCCCCTGTTTTACATTTTGAGCAACAGATGATAGTCAAATCAAGAGAATAGAGAGGGTGATCAACCAGTTTCAAATTACAATCATACACAAAGGACAAACCACTTTTTTTCAGTTTTTCTTGGTTTTTAGGCTTGATGGCCTTTCACAACTGCTTTAGCAAGTTGGCACAGTACTCGTCATTGATGGTGTGGCTCTTTTGAATATAGTCAATAAACACAATGCCTTTTGCCTCACATAACACTGAGACAATCACTTTTCCTGCAGATAATGTCAGCATTCACTGGAGCAGAGGATGAAGGGTGTTTCCACTGCATGGATTGCCTTTTTGTCTCTGGCTCAAAGGGATGAAACTCACTCATCCTGGTTTAGGAAACATTCAAGGAAACCAGCTGAACCTGTCCCAAATCATATCAATGCTTTCCCTGTGATGCAATCAGCCTGCTACACTTTTGATCATGTTTCAAAAGAAATGAAACCCACTGAAAAAGAAAACTTAATCATGCTTATTCTTATTAAGTTTATTGTGCTGAATATTCTCAACTCTCTCATAAGATCTGCAAAAAGAATTGACTGTTTCATTTATAATGTCACTAGCAGTATAGCCTGGCATTGCTCGGGTGTAATGAAAGCTTTAAAACTAATCCATGGTCCTGGAGTTCAGACTCTTTGGACGTTGGCACAAAAGACTAAAAAGCAATAGTTGTTTCCAGTTAAAGCGAAACCGTAGACTGAAAGAAAAATGAATGGATGTAAGTCAAATTTTGATTTCCTGGTATCTATATCAAATTTTCTGCACTATTGCAAGAACTGCAACCTTGAAACTTCTGAATATCGTTTCTTACGTTTTTGTCTATGAGTGTATCAAATTTGATTAAAATCAGACCACTCTATCTATGACCCGATTTTTTTGATTATCGATTTTTGATATTTATCTGGGGTACCTCAACACAAAACCTAGCTAAGAACACTGTGTAAATTTTCAAGAAAATCAGTTCAGCCGTTTTGGAGTCTATAGGTAACAGACACACACACACAAAGTTCCATTTATAAATAAGTTTAGATCCATCACGATGTGATGAGAATGATCAATCGTTTCCTTAATGGTAGCAGTTTCAGAACGCCCAGAACCTGAATCATCTTCAAGACTTTTCCAACCCCTCCTAAATTCAGCTGCCCATTTTGCATTGTAGATAAAGCTGAGACATTATACCTTAATGTAGCAACCATGTCAGCTTGATATTGTTAGAGGCTAAACCCTTTTTCTCCTTATACTTGGTATCAGCAGATACTAAACTCTTCCCATTTTCAAGACAAGTCACTGCAAGTTTTTTCTAAAGTCTTGTTTGAACTCCCAGATATCAGTTTACCTGTAAAGACAGAATGCAGTTATTAATAAGAGCTGAAATTAATGCAGTTCTAGCATCACACCTTTAGAATCAGCTGATGAACTTTTCAGTCTACTCTTGTATTATGGCTGGCTACTTTCATTATTTGAGCACACCTGTTTGTAAAGGCAGCAAGTCAGTCCCTGTCACTTGCTCAAGTACATTTGTTTTTTCAACACTTACAGGGCCAACTGAGTGAACCTTAGTTACAGTATACATACTCTTGTGTGTGTGTATATATACATACACACACACACACTACCGGTCACAATTATTAGACTACCCCAGCATTTTAAAAAGATTGATGTATTTCATACTATTTTTTAGTATTTATTGCCAAGTGAATAATTTTAAATGAAAATAGAATGATTCTTTTGTTAATACTGCACAATAACATGTGTATAAATTGAATTTATAAATATTTGATAATTACCAATATTGCAGTTTCATCAATGAAAAAATGAGGAAAATTTAGTTGGATTCAGACGAGTTCATCTTTGCTTCCTTGCCTCGTAAAATTTTGCAAAGTAATAATAACAAAAGAACCATTCTATTTTCATTTAGTATTATCCACTTAAAAATAGTATGAAATACATAATTTCTTTTTAAAAACTGGGGTGGCCTAATAATTATGGCTGGTAGTATATATATATATATATATATATATATATATATATATATATATACACACACACACATATATATATGTTGTGGGGAGTTACCCACTTAATAATGGACTCTTCTTTGCTTATATTAACCGAGAGTTAATTACTCTCAAGAACAGAGCTGGGTTGACAGAGACACTGGTTTCCAGTACGACTTCAGTTCAGCTCAGCCTAGTCTGTCTGTCGGTCACTTGTAGCCAAGCTATTATTACTCTTTCTTTTTGTATCTGTTTGTATCTCTTGTTGACACAATATATGTTCTTGACCTACCACCGTGTTGACTCATTATTTTATGATCCCATACCGGTTCATGCCTATATATATAAGAATACTTGCAAAACTAAATTTTTTGAAAATGTCTTATGCATTTATTGCTCTGAATGATTCTCATCCAGCCTTACTTATGAAACAATTCCACTCCCTTTGTCCAAGAATATGTGTGGCAGTGAGTCTCTTATCTGTGAATGCAAATATTCAGGCCATCTGGATCACTGTGTATTTAGATCTCTACAAAAGTATCTTAACTGAAAGGATTTTAATTCTCTGGAACTCTGTAACAACTACTTAAACCAGTTCATCACCCACAAAGTCCTGAGAGGATGAAATCATGAAGCATTCTCAAAGATAATGAAAGATAGTTGAACAAATCTATGTCCAAATATCTAAACATTGTCCTTGAAACTCACTTGTAAAATGCAATAAACTTTTGTTCCAACCATATATATATATATATATAGTCATTCGCAGACAGATCTGTATATATATATATATTATATACAAAAGAGACAAAGCAGAAGAAAGAAGAAATGACAAAGAAAGAAAAAAGTGAGGCTATTGGCTAAAAGAAGTAATGAGTTGAGCAAATAACAAAAGAAAAGATAAAGTAAAGAAAGAAAGAACTAATGGTTGATAGAGAGAATAGAAAGAATAAAGAAGAGAGATTGAAAGATGCAACACTTTTCCTCTTTACAACTGATAAAGAATCTTATGAAAAGGATATTGACTTAAAGAATTTAAAAGAATTTCTCTGGCACTCAGTGGAAATGTTTGGTCAATTGGAGTTGTAGGATGCTGGCCATTTCTATAGAGCATCAGGTAGGTCTGACAGTCATTGTTTTGGCTCAAGTTATAAAAGCATTCTAAAGAATTCAAGGTGAGATGAGATTCTAATTTTAAAACTATCATATTTGATGACCCTACCTTTCCCACCGAAGCAACTATAAATCATCTCCTGGGTTTAATATACAAACTTGAAGAATTTGGTAGTCAGTGTTTACGCAGATGCTATAGACAACCAGCAATTGCACGTTACCTAACTGCATAAAGTTACAATATTAAATGTAAAAAGAAGCATGATTTCATGTACCATGAAATATGGTAGCCAAGATGAAGAAGAAAATACTATATTCTTTCAAGCAGATATAAAATGAATAAATCCTTAATATGTATGTTAATACATTTTGTATTACTGCACTACAGAAACCACAAAGAAAGTCTTGATAACAATCAGAAATGGGCTTACAGCCTATCACATTGAATACACCGGTTCTCAATCAATCACCAAAGTTAAGCAATGTTGAGCCTGGTCAGTACTTAGATAAGTGATCGCTTGGGAATACCAGGTGCTGTAAGCATTTATGGACGGATGTGCAAATGTGGTGCGGTGGATATCGACTCGAAAAGAGAAATCGGTGAGCCAAGTTAGAATTCTAGTTGAATACCCTGCATTCATTTAAGCACTAGTACCCTTGAGAAAGGTATTAATCCATTCCTTACTCCAGTTATGGGTTAAATAACAAGGGTAGGATTTGTGGATTCTTCCCTTAAAAACAAATCCTAATGAATCTTGCAAAACAAAAACAATAAAATAAATAAACTAAAATAAAACAAATCAAAACGATTTCAGCATTAAATGACCTAATGAAGGTTGATATGCTGGTTAAATGAACCAACCAACCAATCAACCAACAATCAGAAAGGGTTACCTGAAAATTTTGGGGAACATAAAGATGAAAGACTTGGAGAATTTAGCACTCATAGCATAAGGTGAAGAAAATAGTAAGTAACCAGTAATGACAATTTTTTGAAACTAGATGGAGAAACAATTACCAAAAAGAGGGGTCATAAAATATAAAGTATTGCTGAAAGGAACAAGAAAGAAACAAGGAACTGTGGAGAACCATGATTACCTAAGAAGTCACATGTAGTTGAATGCAAACTCCACTGAACAATCAGTTTGATGAGCCACATAACGAAACTGATTGTCCGAATCCTGTTAAATAGAGCGCAAAGCACAATCAAACCAGAAATAGGACAAGAACAGTGCGGCTTTGTCAAGGACACTCTACCAAGAAATGCAATATTTATGCTTAGGATGCTATCAAAAAGGGTGATACAAATAAAAAAGAAAATTTACCTGTGTTTTGTAGACTATGCCAAGGCGTTTGACAAAGTATGTCACAAGGAACTGATAGAAATGCTCAACAACCTCAACATATTTGGCAAAGACATCAGAGTAATAAAGAACATCTACTGGTAGCAAACTGCCTGCATATGGAGAGGAAATGAATTCAGCAGACATACAAAGATAGAAAGGGGCGTAAGACAAGGATGTGTCTTTTCACCAGATCTATTCAACTTGTACAGCGAGACTATTCTGAGGACCTTAGAAGTTATGCCAGGATTTGTCATTGGTGGTCACAATCTGAACAACATAAGATATGCATATGATACAGGGTTGACCTAAAAAAAGTAGATGAAGAAAGTCAAAAGAAAGAATTACAATTAAATTACAAGAAAACCAAATGTATGATCATCAGCAAACAAAGAAGCTCAAAATGTCAATTACAAGTTGGGGATACTAAAATCAAGTAAGTACAAAAATTTAAGTACTTGGGAAGTGTTCTAATGGAAGACAGAAAATGTGACACTGAGGTCCAAAAACTAATGGAATGGCTAAGGATACATTACAGAAGCTGAGCAAAGTATTAAGAGACAGAAAAATTTTGCTAGAAACAAAGAAGAGAGTTCTGGATTGCTATTTGATGTCTGTCCTTCAGTATGGCAGTGAATGCTGAACAATATCATTGAAAATGAAAAAAAACTTGAAGGAACTGAAATGTGGTTCTACAGAAGGATGGTGTGAATAACATGGATCAAGCATGTGAGCAATGAAGTTTTAGAAAGGATGGAAATGAAAAAAAACTAATACTGAGCATCAGTTCTTGGAATGTGTAATGAGGAAGGAAGGCTTGGAGAATCTGATACACACAGGTCAGATAGAGGTAAAAAGAGACAAGGGAAAGCATTAAATAACCTATTTGAAGGGCCTGAGCAGGCAGATAACAGAGTGGGGTTTGGGTGGGGTAACAGGAGAAAGTGTGCTAAGAGCCATCAAGGATAGGGAGATGTAGAAAGCCATGATCACCTACATCCTGAAAAGACATGGCACATAGAAGAAGAGGAAGAATTTATTTAGAATGTTTTCCTTTTATTTTATAATAATTCTTGATAAACCAATAGCACTATTTATTTTTGGACTAATATCCTCATCTTTGTTGTTATCACAACATTTCAACTGTTGTATCATCTGATCTGTAAATCTGGGTAACAAGTAAATACAAAACAGGTCAGAATACTGGACAATGAGATGTCTGAAAGAGTCAGTTCATCAGTAGACCTAGCATCCAAATAAGTTCCATATGGGAACCATTCACAAATAGATAAAGTAGCAGCAAGTCTTCACCAGCATCTGTATAAAAAAAAGAAGTGTTAGTGAAAAGCATCAAGTGTGACAGTGCCAGCAGGCAGGCAAGTAAGAAGAACATTAGGTTTAAGATCCCACGTTCTAGATTCAGGGTACAATATCTCAGTGAATTTGGTGGTACAGTAATTGCAAGTTCAATCCCTGGGTCAGATCACTGCTTTATAAAACCTGGAAGTGTCGTAGGTTGCAACCTTTACTAGTCTAAAGGATAATTTGACCTTATCTTTATCTCAGAAATTGAGATTTGCATTAATTTATAAAGTGAATGAAACCTGCAGAGTATTATCATCTTTGCACATTTATTTATGCGTTGTTGGCATGACGGTAAACTGCATCCAACAGTAAGGCCTCTGATTGAAAGGTTGTGAGGAGCATGGAACCACCTCTTAATTGCTGTTGTTCCCACATCCATCCAGACCTGGAGTAGTAGCACCTGTTAGGGTTCCAGTTATGGGTAAATAGTTAACCCCCAAACTGGGGTCAAAGCACTATGAAAGTATAAAAATAGATATTGGGTTGGAATGAGAAATCAGATAGCTGAGTTTGAATTCCAGTTGAATTCGTTGCATTCACTTATGTGCAAATACTCTTGGGAAAGGTATTGATTTGTATCTTCTCCCTCCAGCTATGGGCTAAATAGCAGAACAGATTGGTTTCTATAGCCTTGGTTAGTAAACAGTCTGTTGTAGAAAGTAATGGCAACCTACTGCAAAAAACATCTTCTGCCGAGTCATGTTTCTTTCAAGACATGATCATCTAAGTGTATATCTCACAAAATGTCACTTAACTTCTTTTGTAAAAAACTGGTTTTTAGTAAGATGTTTGTGAAGTGCATTTGTGCAATTAAAAACTGATTTTTAACCACTGCGCATACATATGGTAGGCTGCCTGTAATTAAATAGTATGTATCTTTAGAATTCATCAACCTATCTCTGGAGAAAGTTGTCGTATGAATTAGATAAAAAGTGGTAATAATTAAACAAACAAGAAAGGAATTTCATTGTGCAAACAGCTTTTCAAATCATAACTTCACAGTCAGCATTGATTTTCTGAGAAGTTCTTTTTGACATCTAACCTGATTGGTACAAATACAAAACATTATGATTAAAAAGTAAAAAGTGCCTGCTAATTTTAGACTTTTATTTTAAATTCAAAAACAAATTGAAAGCTCTTCCAAAATCTTCTGTCTACAGATACCTGATCCAATCTAATCTGAACACCAAATGCTGTCAAAAGAAAATTGAATTCATCATATTGGCCCATTAGTTTCCTATTCTTATTCAGGTATCAGCAACCAATTCTTTATTGTTAGACAGGACCATTTGCATAAAGGATAAGGTTTGATCCAATCTGAACATCAGTCATTGTTCATAAATTATTTAAAGCACCCTAATTTTGTGTGTTGTGGTGCAGCGGATATTGACTCAGAATGACAAACCGGTGTGCCGAGTTCGAATTCCAGTCAAATTCCTTGCATTCACTTATGCACAAATACCCTTGAAAAAGGTATTAATCCGTCTCTTCCCTCTAGTTATGGGTTAAATAATAGGACAGATTGGTTTCTATAGCCTTGGTTAGCAACCTACTGTGGGATAATGTTCTGCCCAGTCAGTCATGTCTCGAAAGAGACATGATCACCCAAAGCATGTATTGCGTATGGCACTTAACTGACTGACTGAATTCTGGCTTATGGAACTATATCTTATCTGAATATACATCAATAATCACCTGGATTTAGTGATCAAATGTGATTTGAAATGTTTTGATCAAGACCTATTAGCTCTTGTAGCGGGTTTGAAGTTCTCCTATCAATCATCTCTGTTGGGTTGACAATTTGAAGAGTTCTACTTTAGTTAATCAGACAAACATAACCTGCTACCAAATATGAATTGAAGCATGATAACTGGAGGTTTACCCATCACACAAGTCCTGCTTACTTCATTAAGAGGCTATGTTTTGATGTCTTTGGCAAAAGTCCAAAGGGAGCCAAACAATTTTTCACTGACTGACTTTAAAAATCAATGTAGAATTATGGGACATATTGGTGTGAGTAAACCAATTCGTTGTGTCTCATTTTGCCATTTGGGTGAATATGCATGTATGTAGGGAGACAGTAAACAAATGCTTAGTTCTGATTGATTTCTGGGAAGAGAGTACATTTGTCATTAATGGGGTAGAAAAAACATGGTCAGTCATATTCAGTGATGAGAAAAAATAGGGAGGTGAATATTACAATATCTTTGATGTTTTCAAATGACATGAAACTCTGCTAATGACAGAGAAAAGATAGAAAGAATTGTGGTGTATGCCACAAACCAATGTTGTCAATATCTCCACACAGAGGCTCAAAGGCACACACACATGTGTGTGTGTATATATATATATATATATATACACACACACTTATTTATTGGGTACATGCTTAAATGTACTAGAGTTAGCTGGTAAAGTATCCAAAGTCAAAAAAAAAAGATAAAAATTTAAAATCAAACAGAATAATGAAACTGGTATATAAAAGAAGGAACTTTCTCTTCTATTATAATGGACATACTAAAATCAAACAATATATATATATATATATATATGTATGTATATGTATATAAAATAAAATAAATTTTCAATATTCAAAAACGTTGAATGAACATTTCAACATGAAATCCCTATGAGAGATTTCACATCTCCTCAGCAAACTGTAATATTTAAAAAAAAAATTTTTTTTAAAATATTACGGTTGAAATGTGAAATCTCTCTTAAGGATTTCATGTTGAAATGTTCATTCAATGTTTTTGAATATTGAAAATTTGTTTTATTTTATATTAGCTCTGTAATTTTAATTACATTGAGCTTTCCTCCTGTATCATTTTTTTATATTAAAATTTTAATATTAATTAGGATTTACCTTCCTACTTTTCCATTTGGATTAAAGCATTTTAGTAAAATATATATATATATATATATATATATATATATATATAGTGTCCATAAAGTTTGTGTGCATTTTAGTGCACAAAAGACAAATAAAATTATAAATTTATTTTAGTGCACACAAACTTTATGGATACCCTATATATATATATATATATATATATATATATATATATATCTTAGGGATTTCATGTTGAAATGTTCATTCAACATTTTTGAATATTTAAAATTTGTTTTATTTTATATATATATATGAATAAATAAAGGTGAGAATTTACATATTTCATTGTGTGTGTGTGTGTATATATATATATATATATATCTCAATAATTATACAGGCAATAAGTAATACTGTTCATCCAGAGGCATAAAGATATAAACTCTGCCTTAAAAATATTTTACCTATTAATTTATTTTTTAATTTAACATATAAGATTTTTACTTTACAGTTTCATGTTTAAGTTTTAGACCAAATCAAATGAAATTATACAATTAAAAAAAAAAATAACAACCCAACATTATAATATGTAAATGCTATGAACAATGCTAGAACCAAAAATACAAATCCTGGAACAGTCCGTTCTTCATCAGCACCTTTTCTCATTTTGCTATCCATCTAGGCGTCCTTGACCAAATCCACCAAAGATTCTGAAATGTGATCGATCCTGACTTGGCAGCTAGGATAAAGTCGCTTTCTTACCAACGCAGTGTGGCTTCCCTGTGTCTCTTCTACAAATACTTTAATGGCTTCTACTCCGATGAACTTAGCTCACTGGTACCCCCTATGTATGAATTTCCTCAAGTCACAAGATTAGCAACTAGGTCCCACCCTTTTACTGTGAAACTGATAAATTGTAATCACAAATTCTACACCAGCAGTTTCTTTTCTTGCACTTCCTGCCTGTGGAATTCCATTCCGCATACTTGCTTTCCCGACAGCTACAATCTTCAAGAATTCAAATGTAAAGTCAATAGTCATCCCCTGTCTCACTAACTTACATCCTCTCTTTCATGCTTTTATCTCCATCCACCCCACTCTCATCAGTATTCTCTTCCTTCTCATACTCTTCCTGACACCCCCTGTAACCTGTCACTCTTTCTCATAAAATTTCTTCTATGTAATCCCCTGCACAACAGTGGCAGTAAAATGCCTTACTTGGGGGTCACACGATAATATAAAATAACTATATATATATATATTGATTGAAATAATGACCTAATACCACAGAAAAGGAATATGAATTTAAGCAAACATAATTTCATATTCATTTTTTTTTAAAAATATCTGGGCCTCGGCTGCCTTTTGGCCAACGCTTTGTCAGGGACAAGTCGTTGGCAATTTTGATTATAACAGATTAATTAGAAAAGAAATGAATATGGAGACAGCTTAAAATTACAAGTATTGTAAATATGTATAATTAATAAAGAGAAAAAAAATTAAAAAATAAGGAGAAAAAAGTTTACGATTAAAATACGTAAATAAAGAAAAATGATCCAGTGGAGCATAAAAAAAAAATATAAAGCTCACATATCTCCAAATAAAGGTACGGATCTTATGAAATTCTACTTCTGTTTGCACAGTACAGGTTGAAATAATTTTAATAGAAATGGAAAGAGAAAGAAAATTAAAGCTTAACTGATTTCATTCTTTTCTTGTTAAAATTCTGAAAAAGGACTTAAATTATATATATATATATATATATATATAAAATAAAATAAATTTTCAATATTCAAAAACGTTGAATGAACATTTCAACATGAAATCCCTAAGAGAGATTTCACATCTCCTCAGCAGCCGTAATATTTAAAAAAAAAATTTAAAGCTTCTAAAATTGATAAATGTTTTAATCTGCCTGTATAAAAAAAGGAAAATGAGTCAGTTAAAAAGAGAGACGAGTTTATTTCATTATCTAACAGGTGTTGTCCAATTGAAGACTTGAGCACTGATTGTGACACATGAGTATGATCACATAAATTAAATCTAATATGCCTAGGAACATGCTGGTTTATTCTAGACTCTAACCTAAGACTTGTCCATCCCATGTATTCAACCTCACACTGACATTTGAATTTTTAAATAAGTAAACTTTTATTAAGATAGGGTAGACAGTTTTTAGAAAATGCAGGTAGAATTGAAAAAAAATGAATATGAAATTATGTTTGTTTAAATCCATACATACACATATACATATTTAATTGCATCTTTAGTGTTTTTCTATTCTATTCACTGTGCACTGTTTCCAATCATCAATATAGCTCTGATGAGAGAAGAAAATTTATGTGTTTTTGTCCTTTTTGGTTTTTTTGATTTACTACTCTCTGAGAAAAATAAAATAATTTATTCTTTCCTGTTGTTTGATTTTAAATTTTCATTTTTATTAGAATTACTGAATTTAGCACTGCTAATAAAATATTTAAGTTTCTCTTAAAAATTACAATAGCTGAGTGGCAAGTAAGATCTTGAAACTTACACAAAGTTTTACACTGGAGACAGAATAATGAAGCAGGCATTAAAATGACAAACAGTATCTAATGCTATGTAAAATACAGTTTTTCCAAAAACAGAGTTAAAGATCACCTTGCGTGCTTTAGGTGGAATGTCATGTAGGCTCATAACTGTAAGCTATAATTTTATCTTAGATTGTCACGTCCATCTAATCTAACTCCCTAATAATATAATTTATTTTCTAGGTCTGCTACTAGGCAAGTTGGTTCACTGAGTTGTGGCAGACAATTTTTCTTATTGGAATCTATCTTACACATTCATAAATCTACCTTTAATTGGTGCATTGAATATTGCTGTCATACTGTGTCTGGTGATCCTGCTATAAATCCAAAGAAAAGGTTTATATGTAAATGCTTCTGACATCACAAATTCAGTTACTTTCCAACTGCCAAAATATGGCTCCCCTCTGTATTTTTTGATAAATATTTTCATAGCAATTTTTCTGGCAAACCTTGTTTCTTTTTATATTGATGACATGAATTTAAGTGTATTACTAAATTAGTAATAAAGTCTAATTGTTTTACTGCTGAATTGGCTAGATGTAACCCTAAGTTCTATTCTAATAGCTTATTTTCTTATACATTTTGTCTGTAGAACTCCCCTCCAGTTTCTTATTCACTGTCACTTAGAATCTTCAAAAATTTTAAATGAAACTTCAGTTGGCATCTTCTATCTAATTTTATTTTCTTTTATTGTCCTTTCTACTCCCTCAAGTCTTGTCACTCTTTTTCACTCCCAGTAACTTTTTGCATATTTTTAGCGTAGTCACATGGCATAGGGTAAAATGATTAAAAACAAGAGCCAAAAATATGATTGTTATTAGAACTGTAAAAAAGATTTATTAATACTGTTAAAGCTTTTCATGACAAAGTGATGATTACATTTGTCAATACATGTTGATATTGAAATATGCCTGAACACGCTTTTATTATTAATCAACTGGAAACTGTCAAAGAAAGAGATTTAACTGAAAGGTCAGTCAGTTAAATGCTATACGTGATACACACTTTGTGTGATCATGTCTTGAAAGAGACATGACTGACTGGGCAGAAGATTATCTTGCCCACAGTAGGTTGCCATTGCTTTTTGTAGTAGACTAGTTGCCAGCCAAGGCTATAGAACCCAATCTGTCCTATTATTTAACCCATAACTGGAAAAAAGAAATGGATTAATACCTTTTCCAATGTTATTTTTGTGTAAGTGAAAGGAAATACTGGTAAAATACTAACCTTTGAAATATTACATTAGTTATTGATTTGTTTTTTTTATAGCTTATCAACCCATTTTATATTATTTAAAGCCAAAAGTTATTTTTAGATTGTAAGAATTTTTTTTTATATTTGTATTAAATACATTTATTGTGACAACTTGGGTTTGGTAAAATATGGTACTGATTGAATTTACAGAAGTTTATTTTCAAAACTATAACTGCAAGAGGAACTAAGCTACATCGTTTGCTAGAAACTAGAATTTATAGACTACACTATGTAGCATAGGAACTTGGCAACAACAGAAATCTTTGGTCAGTTTCTTTTTTGGTATTTCATGTCCCTTTAGAATATAAGCAATCATGACTTTTCACAACTTTCTATCCCTTGTTGTTCAAAGTAATGATTGTCTTTTTGCCATCTCTTCTCCTTCAATCTGTCATTCAATCAAACAAACAAGACAGGGAGGTGACTTGCTGCCTTCTTCTTTTGATGTATCCTGTGAGTATCAAAGCCCTCCTTCCTCATTATGCCTCTCAGAAATTTCAGCTGTCTCTTTTGCATTCTGAATATCTTCTATTTCTACATGTCAAATCCCCTCAGAACATATCTCTTCACAACTTCCTTTCTTGTGTGAGACTTAGCTGTTTTTCTACCCCATTCTGCCATTCAGTGACCCAAGCTGATCAGGTAAGTAGTTAGTTGGCATCCCTATTCTTTCTTGCCCTCAATATGCACCATGAGGGTTAAGTTTTCCAAGCCTTTGCTCCGAATTATGCGTCCATAAAATTTCAACTTTTTTTTCCTGATTTTTTTTATAATTGTTTCATCTCAAGCAAGGCAGTACTGCCACTGATGCACAGGGGGTTATATAAGAGAAGAGTGAAGAAAAAGAGAAAACAGTCATAGTGGGTGTCAGAGAATGGGTAAGAGAAAGTGTGAAGTGAGCTGCATGAGAGTAGAGTGGAAAAAGAAGACCAACAACATACAAGAGTTATTCGAGAAAGGATAGAATCAAGGAGATAAGAGATGGCAATTGACATTGCATGACACAGTGTTGGTAGCACACAGAGAAAGGAAACTACAGGGATTCCTGCAACAGTTAGTAAAGAAAGGTATGAAGAAAATACTAAATATTGGCATCTTTCTATAGAAAGACATCTTTGTTGCTTCAAATCTCCTCTTTATCTATGAGGCAATTGAATAGTATTGATTACCATATAAGAAGATTGATATTATATAGCAGTTCAGTATGCATGGTTACAGATAATCATTTTATTAGACTGACTTTTCAACAAAGTTGGAAAATATTTACTAGAAAAAAACTTATTAGACTACCTTAGAGAAGTCAGTGCTTAACTACACATAGGTAGGTAGTCATTTCCAGGTATAACTCATGTTACGTTGGCAGTTTGTTAAAAAGTGGTGACTTAAGTCAGATTTATGTGTCACTAGGCTAAACCACAAATAACCATTTCTATTTCCATATTTTATTTATAAGTACATTTTTGATAATATATAGTCAATAAGAATCTATTTTAAGCTTACAAAAATAAATTTTTGCTTTTAATATAGTACAGAAAAAGTAATCTAAATTTACGAATTCATGTATGTACATAATTGTAAATGTAGATGTTTATAATTTGGCAATCTTTACAGTACATTGCAAACTGTTTATTTGTAAATGTGGTTTGCTTTAAGATATTATAAAATAATGGTTAAATAACAATACAGGTATTAAAATTAGTCTGCAATAGTAGAAACTAATTTTATGTTAAATTTACCAATATTTACATTCAATTTGTTTATTTACATTGCAGATGGCTTTTAATTTTTACTTACTGTGCAGTAACATGGTTTTATGTGCTTTTAATGCTTTTCTAATGATATCATAACTTCAATATTTGGGACAGACATATGTAAAGTTGAATAAAATGATTTAAACTTTATTTTTATTTTTCCATATTTTTTTTTTGAGAAACAACATATAATCAAGAATGACAACTTGAAACAACATAACCCAAGGCATACCTTTACTTGCAAGGTGAAATAAAAGAATATTCCACTTATATATCTATATGGAAAAGTGTAAGAGCTGCTAACATGTCACTATGCATAATTGCATTAATATTTGGTTATTCATGTAAACAAATACACATGTACAAAACATGTAAAATAATTGCTGAATATGATTGTTGGTTGGTTGTTTTGTTTTTATGGCATATCAACCTTGGTGGGTCATTTATTGCCAACTACATTTTATTTATTTATTACTTTTAATTCCTTTTTCTTTCAAAAATGTATTGCTGTTTTTATATAAGTTTTGTGTCTAGTAATACTTTTTTCTTTTCGAGTATCAAGATTCATTGGGATTTGTTTTTAAGGGCAGGGTCCCCAAGTCCTACCCTTGTTATTTAGCCCATAACTGGAGGGAAGGAATGGATTAATACTTTTCCCAAGGGTACCAGTGCTTAAGTGAATGCAGGGTATTCAACTGGAATTCGAACTCAACTCACCAATTTCTCTTTCCGAGCTGATATCCACTGCACCACAATGCACATCCGTCACTAAATGCTTACAGCACCTGGTATTCCCTAGTGGTCACCCATCTAAGTACTGACCAGGCTCAATGTTGCTTAACTTCGGTGATCGAGTGAGAACCGGTGTATTCAACATGATAGGCCGTAAGCCTTGTTGAATATCAAAAAAGATGTTAGGCAGTGGACTAGAATAATTAGGAAGCTTGATTAAACCCTATATTGATTGACCAGACATTAAAGATTTTAGCCAGTGATCAAAACAAATTAACAGATAACAAAATATGTATCACTTACTAATTTCAGAGCCAACATGGTTACCTTAAGACCTAAAGCTACTGAGAAGTTATCTTTGTATTATTAAATTTTGTCTGCTGCACCCATAAAAGTTGAACTTTGATTTGGTTATCAATTTTCATATTTAATAAATTTTTATTTTCTAATTTTGGGTTAAATTAACCCTTTAGTACCAATTAGACCTGCAGGTTTCACATGCTTACAATCTGAATGTGTTCACTATTAAGGAGCACTGTATTTCAATAAACAACCATTTTTAACCATTGATCTTATAATGTGGTTGCATACAGATGACAGTTTAAATATTTCTGAACAGTTTGGGCTCCATGCATGACATTCATATAAAATTCTTGATTTGACAAGGCTATTTGAGAACCTGACTTAAGTTTTCAGGTTAATATTTTTGTTTTGCAACCTACGTAGTGATATTGAGTCAGTGGATGGAAGAAGAGGGTTTAGGCAAGAAAAGATAAAATTTATTAAGAGCTACAAAGTTAAGAAACTGTAGAGAGCTATGATCACTAACATTCTGAAGAGACATGGCACATAGAAGAATTGGAAGCAATTTGCACTGTTTGGCAAAATTACCTCTAGTGTAATCTATATTTGATTTCCTTATCTTTTTGATAAAGCATTGCTTTCTGATGGGAAAAATACCGTTCAAGCAAAGCAATAGCTTGATAAGTGTCATTTGGACTCTGCTCCAGTGGAAACAATGGTTAAGAGGTAGTATACTGACTTTAAATGCAGTCATACATACAGAAATGATGCTGAATGCTCAGGTTACCAAAAATTGGCAGTTGTCCTGGAAAACACCAAAAAAACATCCAGAAATTTGTTTTGGCTAATCATAAATTGAAAATGCGTGAAAAAGCAGAGGTGTTGAACATATCAGAATGCAATGTATTCACCATTTTGCATGAATATTTGTCAGTGAAAAAGCTGTGATTAAAGTGGGTGCCGCGTTTGCTTACAGCTGATCAAAAATAACACTGTGTTGACGATTCAGAGTGTTGTCTGCAATTGTTTCAACATAAAGAACTTTGCATAAATATATGACAATGGATGAAACCTGAATCCACCACTTCACTCTGGAGTCAAATCAGCAGTCGGCTGAGTGGACAGCAGCAGGTGAAAACCATCTAAAGTGACCAAAGACACAAACATCAGCATGCAAGGCTTTGGCATCTGTGTTTTGGGATGTGCAAGGTATTTTGTTCATTGATTAACTTGAGAAAAGAAGAACCATCAATAGCAAATATTATATAGCATTATTGATGCATTTGAAGGAAGAAAGTGCCAAAAAACGGGCACAAATGGAAAAGAATATAGTGACCTTCCACCAAGACAACGCACCATGTCACAAGTCGATCACAACGATGGTAAAACTACATGAATTTTACTTTTAATTGTTTCCACATCCACCCTCTTATCCATATCTGGCCCTCGATAACTACCAGCTGTTCACAGACCTCAAAAGAAGGCTCCAGGAAAAAAAATTGTCTCTAATGAAGAAATGATATCAAAAACTGAGGTCTATTTTGAGGCTAGAACAAATCGTTTTACAAAAAAAGTCATCATATTGTTAGAGAAGCGATAGAATCAGTGTATTACCCTAGAAAAAGGCTATGTTGATGAATGAAGTTGGATTTGTCTAAAAGTTGTTCTTTTATGAGTTAGGTCCAGGATTTATTGAATGATATGTTAAATTAAACTTAGCACAACTGACAGTTAAAGGTTGAAAAAGATGTGAATTTTGATGTCATACTGGGGTTGTTTTTTTGTCCAAATCTTTAAATTTACTTTGCTCATGCTTAGTCTTGAAAAACACAATATAAAATCTAATAATTTTTTATTCATAATGTTGATTGTGTTAAAATTATAAATTTTTTAACAACAAAAATCTCAAGTTGATATAAAAATTACTGCAAAACATTTTTGATTTAGTAGAGATAGAATGATATATTATGTGTCTTTAATTTCCATTTAAACAGATTGCATTTATTCTCAATTTTCTAGTTGAATTGTTCACCTATATTGCATATGATAATTATTGTATATAATTAGGTTAAGGTAAAATTTTGTATTTCATATGAAAATTGAGATTTAGTGGGTGGGGCATATCATAGATTCAGGCTGGCTGTGTGTGTGTGTGTGTGTGTGTGTGTGTGTATGAGAGGGTGATCACAAGACCCTTGCACTGGCCATGAATATGAAAACCTAAGTCATCAGCATAACCACTCAGACCATCAGTAAATTGGCATGTGCGTTGTGGTGCAATGGATATCAACTCGGAATGAGAAATCGGGGAGCCGAGTTCGAATTCCAGCTGAATTCATTGCATTCACTTACGCGCAAATACCCTTGGGAAAGGTATTAATCTGCCTATTCTTTCCAGTTATGGGTTAAATAACAGGACAGATTGGGTTCTAAAGCCTTGGTCGGCAACCAGTCTACCACAGAAAGCAATGGCAACCTACTGCGGGATGATCTTCTGCCCAGTCAGTCATGTCTCTTTCGAGACATGATCGCCTAAGCGTGTATCACGTATGGCACTTAACTGACTGACTGAGAGAAAACAGGCCAGAAATCTATGACTTTGTACAAAATATAGTTTTTCAAAACCTTTTTTCCTCACCAGTCATATCAAAGTGGTTAAGTTTGGCATCCTTTGAAAAAGCAATATGGTCTGGTGCATAAGTTGAAAGTAGAGAAAAAGCTACTGCCATTATATATTTTTCTGAATATCTAAAATATTAAATTATGTGGAAACAGTAAAAATCATAAACACAATTTTCTCGAACATTTGTTAGAACAAACTCATTCTTTTTGTTATGTTGTTCCTAAATTTTAACCAAAGTCACTGCTGTCTCCTAAACAGGTGTTTACTTGTGCAACCAAATTGACAACTGGGTCCCACCCATTCTCAGTTAGGTTAGCCAATTGCAGACGACAATTCTACTCCTGCAGCTTCTTCTCTCGCACTTCCTGGTTGTGGAACTCGCTCCCATATTCTTGCTTTCCTGATGGCTACAACCTCCAGGAATTTAAATGCAATGTCAATACTCATCTATTAACCACTTGACTCTAGCTCTTTCTCTACCCCGTAAATCCTTTCCTTCCTCTCCACCTTGAAACTGTCATCACACCTGCATTCTGCTCCTTTCTAACTGCTTTGTATTCCTCTTCACTCTCTTCTAATTAATCTTTTTACACTTATGTAGCCCCCTGCACATCAGTGGCACTTCTGCCTTGCTCGGGGTGAAATGATTAAAAAAAAATTTATTCAATAGCCATTTTTACTATCAGTCAGGTTACCATTTTTTCTATTCTGTAGACTGGTTGCCAACCAAAGCTATAGAAGCCAATCCGTCTTACTATTTAACCCATAGCAGAAGGGACAAGAGATAGATTAATACTTTTCTTAAAGATATTTGTACATGAGTAAATGCAACGAATTTAACTGAAAGAGTTCCTTTTTTACTTTTGTTTTTTTGCAGAAAATATATATCTTTTTTATCTTCCAACAAGTAAAAATTCAACATATGTCTGATTTAATGTAGGTCCAATTACATACATGGTGTAGATGGAGGCTAAAAGTAATTTGTTCTCCATAATCAATACCGCAATCTTATTCTGAAAACCCATGACCCCCACCTTAACACAATAGCAAGATGCTTCTCTGGGGCTGGCACACCAACTTCAGTTATATCCCTTTTTTTCTACCATGAAACATGATCTGAGTATTTACTGCCCAAAAAGATTAGTTTTAATGTAAAGCCCTATATATGTATGTGTTGATAGAAGCAATGATGAGAATATTAAATAGATAATATATATTTTTTGTAATATGCAATTATATTAAACTCTATACATAAATAATAACATTAATTAAATATAATAAATTAAAATAATATAGTAATATGATAGAATAATACATGAGTCACTTTCCTTTAAGATTTTCTTTAAAGACATTTTTTCATTCAAGCAGAGAATGGAAACACGTCCGTTTACAAAAATTACACAATCTCCTTCAGTCAATACTAGAAATCTATCAGGATAACCTCCTGTCTCAGTGCAATGGGAAGGTGCTGCTATTGAGATAAAATGTCTATGGATTAGGTTTATCTGCTTCAGTTTTATACCCTGTTCTTCCTGAAGATAACTGAATGTGAGTACAAAATAACTTTTAACACACTTCCTTCAAATTCAGGTGAGCTGAGGAAAAATTTGGAAGCCTATGTGAAATGTTCTTCACAAAGATTTGCCGATGACCTGAGAAAAAGATGGAAATATATTTTGTGAGCCTACGTGAAATTGCTTTTAGACCAATAAAAACTTTGTCTTCACAAAAATTAATCACTGAACCAAGAAAAAGGAAAGAAAAGAAAATAGTGAGCATAGGCAAAATCCTTTTTGAGAAAATGAAAAAAAAGATTAAATTAACAAGAGAAGGATGTCTGAAGTTATGTGAAAGTGTAAACCTATTTCCAGAGGGCTGGTATTAATTTTTATTGATTTAAAAGATAAGAAATTTCTCTAAAATTGAATAGAATGAGAAAAATACATTTACATTTGTTGAGAAAAGTAAACAAATTGATTGTGTCTGTGTGAGTGGACTGTAGACATAATATCGCCATCTCGTTTTGACAACTGCTGGGCCTAGGTCAAATTGAGACTTTCCTGTCTTTTGCCACCAGAGATTTGGGTATGGATAGGCAAGAAATAGAGAAAGGAAGTCTGTCCCTCTCAGCAGTGAAGGGTTGATGGCTCAGTCAAAATGGATAATTGATATTTTCATTTCAAGCTGGTAAGACTTACACAGAGAGGGAAATTGAATTCCCCATAGTTAACTTTACCACCTAGGTTTTGTGCCTTTTCAAAAAATCGAGGTGGAAAATGAAATTAGCTGAATTGGGCCCATTATTTTTCAGAAGATGCTCAGTCTGAAATTGACAAGCTGCAAACTGACAAAACAAGTCACCATTACTGCTACGAGTGGTAGTGGGATACTAAAATACCAGCCAGCTAATTTGTGTGTCACCTAGATTTGAACCTATTTATAGTGTGTACATAAATTGCATATGAATATATATATAAATCTACATCTGTATCATTGTCGTGTTGAACCAACTATATTCCATTTGCTGGTCACCAGGAACTGAGGATTGTGTTATATCTGGTGGTAGTGACCAGATCCGTGTCATATTTTGTGCCCTGAAGAGGCCAAGTGTTGAATCTGGTGGCTCCAGCTAATGGACTAAGACCCTGTGGGAATCAGGTATTGTGTTTTGACTATATACAATCTTCTTGCAAGCCTGGACTGACCTAGCTAGTTAATAAAAGAAAATCCTAATTTGACCGACCTGAGATCAATCAAGCACAACGTGGGCGGATTGGCCAAGGTTCAGGAAGGGTTGGCTCAGGTGTGCCCAGGATCATGTTATAAAAGTTATCACTCCTGTTCACATGTTCATCTTGAATTTTTTGCCAGTATCAACTTACCAATTATATTATCAATCTTTTAATGAAGCATTTGGCACTTCAAAGAATTTTCTTTTAACAATTCAAGAAAGCTAAGTATTTAAGACTTATCTCTCTTCGTCTACTTTTGAATGCATGCAACTGCATATCTCTTCTGTTAACAGTGAACTCTCTTACCTTTTTCTTAAACATTTTTAGTACTATTTTGTAACAGATCATTTAATCTGTTGTACAAACATTTCCTCTTCAAAACAATTCATTGAAACTATAGACTATAAAAATTACTGATTTATTTTGCTGAAATGAGCTACGGATAAACACCAGGTATGTAAATTTATAAATATCTCATCTTTTCTTTCCTTGTTATTATTATCCTTCATTAATCTTTTTGGCATGGGTAAACCAACTATTCATTTTAACCCTGAAGCCTTGTACCACTATAATCCTAGGAATCATCAGCTTTTGTACTGAAAGATGAATAGATTAACAAGAGGTTGGAGAAAAATGATAGCTGAGATACTAATGAAGCACAATAAGAGAAACACAGAAAACATCATTAACAATGATGTGTCTAACACAAGTGGTTCTAGTTTATCCAGAGAAATGTAGTCTATGTCCCACTCTGTTGAGCATAGAGAAAAACATGTTAAATTGCACACTGTCCTGATTGTTGCATCTCATCAATAAGTTGATATTCGGCACGCCTTTGAATTTTCTCACTCTCTAGTAACATTCCCTATTAATTTTTCTTTTTCTTGAAGCTTCGCGTCCATCCTAAGTGCTAATTAAATCAAGCACAGGATGAGTACAAGGATTACAAAAAGAAAAAAAAATGATAAATACTTTTATTTAATGAAACAATTAATTGAACTATAAACAGAAAGACAACAGGTCAATTTTAAGAGATAACAGGAATAAGTTTGTTCCTTTGAGAATTTCTCTAATTAATTTCTTTGAGAAAAGATCTATTTATTTGTTGTCTTTCAAGAAACTTATTAATTCTGTCCATTTTTTTTTTTTTTTTACTTTTTAATTTCCTTTGATTTTTTTTTCAGGTTTTCAAATTTCCTTACTTCAGCAAAATGCAAAATGTAAAATATTACTGGAAATTGCAAACAAGGTCAGATGATAGAACTAAAGTTCTTTGAAGACCTTGGATAATACCAACGCAGACATGATAAAGGCAATAGGTGCCAATATGTGTTGCATATGATGCCAGGTCCTAAATAATGTGGCAAAACATGAGGCCAATCAGTAAACCTTATTTGGCATCTATATGGCATAAAAACAAATTAGATTAATAACAGAGTAACCTTCTATGTGCCCTTCATATCATTGATGATCATGGCTCTCCATATTTTCATGTCCTTTGTTGACTTACTAAATTTTGTCTCTTTGTTATCTCTAAATTTTGCTCCTCCATCCATTTACTGAAGCTTGTTGGGTAGTTTATGCATTGTTCTCCTAAATTCCTCTTACCTTCAGTTTGTCTTGTGAGTATCAGATTCACCAAGCCCTCTTTTCTCATTAAGTGCCCAAGAAATTTAAACTCTCTTTTTCAGGTGTCAAATATAAATGTCCTCTTTGTTTTCATTTATTATAAAACTTCCTCATTGCTCACATGTTCAGTCCATGTTATTCTTAGCATCCTTCTGAAGATTCACATTTCTGTTGCTTCAAGTCTATCCTTCATCTGTGAGGAGATTGTTGCTATAAATTACTTTTTTCCAACTATTTTTTCACCAATAAATATTTGATTCTGTAGTGCCAATCCACAAAGTTCAAAGAAGGATAGTTTTAAGTATTAAACTCTACATATATTTTTCAACCAATAAAATTTTATCAGAAGTTTGGTTTGATAAACAATCATGAAAAGAGAAAATACTACCAAAATTCATGCAAATATAGTTATACAATTGTCACATGTTATTTTTGGGCTATTTAAAAAATAAAAATAACTCCTTCGCCACTCTTGCAAATTTGAGATAAAGATTTTTATAAGCCAGTTATTTTCTATCCAATGACAATCTTGTATTCAAAAGATTCACACCTTTATATGAAATTAAATTTTGAATCATCTTTTGGATATAAAAATAGAAGTATAGTACTTCCCAAGGCTCAAAAAATTATGGAGACCACTTTGATCTATATGTGCATACACACCCACACACACGATGAAAGAGTAAAAGCCAGCAGCAACTGACTAAGGTCTTGTCCATGCACACAATAGAAGGGATTAACCAACAACCGCCTATTACGCTTTTTGTCTACAAACGTAGAAACATATTAAGCTCACTGTCATAATGTAAGTCTGTCCACATATTTTACATTGTTCTAAGTATTGTTCTAAGAACACTTAATTACTTTTTAAGACAAACTTCATTGCAAGGAAAATTGAACATTTTATTGTTATTGTATATTTCTGAATAGAACGTCTAAATGATATTCCAAATGAAGTCTGGCTTCTACTTTTCCTCCAAAAAATAACCTTTATGTTTCATTTAAAAGATGTGTTGCTATTGTTGTTAATGCTTGGAATCCCGACAAAGAGATAGCAACAAAAACCTGGGTAGACAGATACCACATGGTCCTCACAGAGGCCAACAGTTTAGATATTTCTGAATACATTCAGCACCATGAAAGTCAGAATCTAATGAGTTTATTTAAGAACTTGACTAAAGCTTTTAGGTTAATGTGTTGATTTTGTAGCAGATTAGTGTTGGGCAAAACTACCCCTAGCACAGAAAATCCATAAGGTACTGTCCGTTAAGGGTGTAAGTTTAGATCAATAGTTAAAAAATGTTGGAAAATGAATTAATCCTATAAATAAAGACGATGTTCCAGTCACAGACTGTACAGATCGGTGCTACAAATTCATGAAGAACTTTAGCAAAAAATAAAACTAAATGCCTTCAGCACTTAAAAGAAGAGAAAATGATATAATCACACTTTAAAAACACAAATATTGAAACGAAATGACCACTGATCTCAGAAAAAGTTATAATTTATCTAAACTTATTTATAAATGGAACTTTGTGTGTGTATGTCTGTGTGTGTGTGTGTCCGTTACCTATAGACTCTGAAATGGCTGAACCAATTTTCTTGAAAATTTACACAGTTGTACTATAAGCGTCTGCAAGTGTTCTTAGCTAGGTTTTGTGTTGAGGTACCCTCGATAAATATTGAAAATCGATAATTGAAAAAATCGGGTTATAGAAGGAGTGGTCTGATTTTAATCAACTTTGATACACTCATAGACAAAGACATAATAAATGATATTCAGAAGTTTCAAGGTTGCAGTTCTTAAAATAGTGCAGAAAATTGATAATATACATATACAGTGGGGAAAATAAGTGTTGGACACATCCCATTATTCTTTATTTAACACATTTTTTATGCAGCGAATAACGCGAAAATTTAACAAGAAATAGTTACTCATTTAACAATAACAAATAACTTTAGAAATTGGAACATTTTAATGCATAACAAAAATTATATAATAAAAACGAGAATAGCCTGGAAAAAAAGTGTTGGACACATTGTTTTAAATTATATTTTATTATTATTTTTTATAAATAATGCTGGAAATTGTTATTTGCATTTTAATTTGCCGACACTATTATACGTTTTAGAAGTGTCTCGATTGTTGTAGACCATTGTAATAAAAAGACAGATACGGAGGTAGCTTAAGATAAGCTTTATTTAACTAAGAATTAAGCAAGGTATAAGACGCCGCGAATCTGCAGATTAGTTAGAAGGAATAAAGAAAGAAGGAAAGAAAAAGTCAAGGGAAGTAATTCACTTCTGGAAGGTACAAGCGGAAGTTAAAGAGTTCTCTTTTCTTTCAGCACAACCATACTCTACGTCGTTGGAAAGTATTGGAACACGTTAGTCACCAGTAAGCCATCACGCGTGAAGGTTCTCAGGATGAGTAAACGTAAAGAACTCTCTCAAGTCGTCCGTGATAAGATTATTGCCGAGCACAAGAATGGAATTGGTTATCGGCGTATATCTGCTCAATTCAAAATCCCTGTAAGCACCATAGGAAACCTTATTAGGAAATGGAAGTTGCATGACTCAACCGTGAACTGTCCGGGCACCGGAGCTCCTCGCAAGATGTCGGATCGAGCAGTAAGGAAGATTGTACGAAAAGTTCAGCAGCAACCGAGAACAACACAAGGCAAACTTCAGAAAGATTTGGAAAAAGCAGGGATAGTAGTAACGAAACCAACGATTAGTAATGTACTCCGACGCAACGGTCTTAAATCGCGTACACCTCGAAAGACACCATTACTAAAAAAATGTCATGTTAATGCTCGTCTGGAGTTTGCAAGAAGCCACTTATTGAAAACAGATGATTACTGGAATAATGTGATCTGGTCCGATGAGACGAAAATTGAACTTTTCGACATTAACTCTATACGTCGAGTATGGAGAAGAGATGGCACAGCGCACGATCCCAAGAACACCCTCCCCACTGTAAAGTTTGGTGGTGGAAATGTCATGCTCTGGGGATGCTTCTCTTCAAATGGTACTGGGTCACTTCATATTATAGATGGAAAGATGAATGCAGCCAAATATCGGGAAATTCTTGAAAATAATCTCTTGCCTGCTTCCAATGCGTTAGGTATGAGACAGGGATGGATCTTTCAACAAGATAATGATCCCAAGCATACTGCTAAAATAACCTCCGATTGGTTCGTACAGAACGAAATAGATGTTCTTAAGTGGCCCAGTCAGTCCCCAGACTTAAATCCTATAGAAAATCTATGGAGAGAGCTCAAAATCATGGTCCACCAGCGAGATCCACGTAATATTCAGGATTTGAAGAAAGTATGTGTTGAAGAGTGGGCCAAAATCTCGCCTAATCGTTGTCACAAATTAGTTTCGTCGTATAGAAAACGCCTCGAAGCTGTAATAGCCAATAAGGGGTTTTCAACTAAATATTAGATGAAATTGTGTTAGTGTGTCCAACACTTTTTTTCCAGGCTATTCTCGTTTTTATTATATAATTTTTGTTATGCATTAAAATGTTCCAATTTCTAAAGTTATTTGTTATTGTTAAATGAGTAACTATTTCTTGTTAGATTTTCGCGTTATTCGCTGCATAAAAAATGTGTTAAATAAAGAATAATGGGATGTGTCCAACACTTATTTTCCCCACTGTATATATATATATATATATATATATATATATATATATAAAAAAGGCAAGATGTTTCTGTGTGTGTTTGTTTATCTGCCTGGATGTCTGCATTTTTTCAGCCCTTTTATTTTAGTTTTTGCTTCAGGTTTCACTCTAAGTAGGTATAATTGTAGTTCTTAGTCTCAGCTATGATACCATTTACTCAGAGGACTTATTTAGCCTTCAAAATTCAGTTTACAATGAAAAAATTTATTTGATATCGATACCAGGAAATGAAAATTTGACTTACATCCATTCATTTTTCTTTCAGTCTACGGTTTCACTTTAACTGGAAACAACTATTGCTTTTTAGTCTTTTGTGTCAACGTCCAAAGAGTCTGAGCTCCAGGGCCATGGATTAGTTTTAAAGCTTTCATTACACCTGAGCAACGCCGGGTTATATTGCTAGTATTTAATAGAGTTAAAAAGTCTAATTTCCTAAAAAACTGTTTTTAAGAAAAAACTTTTTAAACTGGCAATAACACTATCTGTTCAGATAAGGTGTAGCTTCCCTCTGTCTTTTCTATGAATATTTTCATGTCAATTGTTCTGATGTGCTTTTCTCCTTATTGATTCAACAGCAGGAATTTATGCATGGTCTTAGATTGTCATCTAGGTTTCACTATTTTACTGTTCAACTAACTAGATGCAACTGTATATTCTATTCTAATTCTTTTCAAGCATGTCTCACCTTGCATCATAGCAGCATTATTGCCTTGTTTGGGAAGAAATGATTAAAAAAGTGTCAATAAATATGAAAGGTTTCTTGTATGAAAACAGCTAGTTTTAACATTTGTCCTTGTTTCATATTCCTTGTCCTTTTTTGTAACTGAGTGATCATAGCTCCACAACTTCCTGTTTTTTGTAGCTCTAAGCAAATGTTGTGCTCTCACTATTCTAATGCTTGCAATGGCTCCCATTTGCATAAGCTTAATTGGTTGGTTATCTAAAGAGGCAAGATAGAGTAATAAATAGTAGCTTGGATTGAGGAATCAGAGAGCCAAATTCATATTTCAGTCAAGTTCATTACATTCACTTACATGCTAATACCATCGGAAAAGGTATGAATCTAATTCTTCTCCCCCTAGCTATGGGTAAATAGTAGTACAGATTGAATTCTGTAGCTTTGGGTGGCAACTAGTTGAGGAGAAAGAAAACTCTGAATATACGGCCCTCACAAAGCATATAATTCAGCTAAGGAAAGAATCATTTGCATTGATTCGATAGTGCCAAATGGTAGATATTTGAAGTTTCTGTCTATTCCTCATGGACAGTATGCCTTGTGTGTGTTGAATTCTTCAAGCCCTTATTAAGTGTCTCAGAAATTTCAGCTGTCCCTTTCTCATTCTAAGTGCCCTTTTTGTTTCAATTTTCCTTAAAACATCCTTGTCACTTATATGCTCCATGCATGTCATTCTTAGCATCCTTCTGTAGAGCCTCACTGATGCACCAGGTAAATGCTCAAGCTGTTCTCGCTGCATGTAGCAATGTAAAACAAAATGTGTTTCTGTCTTCCATGCTTCAGACTCTAACAATACATTATAGCCAGCATCAACAGCAGACAATTTTTTTTTGTTGACTTTATTGAAAAGAGGAAAAGAAGTTGTAGCTTTGTTTCTTGAAGGAAGTGAGAGGAGTATGAGCAAGAGGATGCGTGTCACCTGGATGGTGAAAATCTCATCATCACCTGCTGATGGTCTCCACAAGGAATCCGAGTGTGGTGAGCTATCTTGACCTTTCTAATGCTTGCAGCTCTCTTAGTGCCATGACTTTTTGGTTTTTTATAAAAATTTGAACAAAGGCAATCAATCATTGTCAACCTTCCAACTCGGACTCTTTGGGTCATCAGAGTTTTTAATCAGTAATTTCCTGTTCCTGGCCAGTGAATGCATTCTTGAACTGTTCAAATCTGAAATCCGAAATCTGAAATCCCAAAACAAATAAGAATAAAGCAAAAGAAAATCTAAACTTATTTATAAATGAAACTTTGTCTGTGTGTGTGTCTGTTACCTATAGACCCCGAAATGGCTGAACAGATTTTCTTGAAAATTTACATATTTGTACTTTAAGCATCTGCAAGTGTTCTTGGCTAGGTTTTGTGCTGAGGTGCCCCCAATAAATATCGATAATCGAAAAAAATCGGGTTATAGAAGGAGTGGTCCGATTTTAATCAAATTTGATACACTCATAGACAAAGACATAAGAAACGATATTCAGAAGTTTCAAGGTTGCAGTTCTTACAATAGTGCAGAAAATTGATAATATATATATATATAAAAGGCAAGATGTTTATGTGTGTGTCTGTTTGGCTGTATGTCCTTTATACAAATCCACAATTTTTTATCCAATTCTCACCAAACTTCACACAAATATTCTTCAGGCTAAGTCTGAACTCCAGGACCATGGATTAGTTTTAAAGCTTTCATTACACCTAAGCAATGCCGGGCTATACTGCTAGTATATCATAAATTTAAAAGTAGCCTGTTATAATAATAATCTGACTAGAAAATGATTTGCATATCTTATTCAACATTTCTTATCAATATAATTTATATTACATACAGAGGAATGTAAAAGTAGGTATCAGTCAGTTAAGTGTCATACGTAATACACTCTTGGGCGATCATGTCTCGAAAGAGACATGACTGACTGGGCAGAAGATTATCCCGCATTAGGTTGCCATTGCTTTCTGCGGTAGACTGGTTGCCAGCCAAAGCTATAGAACCCAATCTGTCCTGTTATTTAACCCATAACTGGAAGGAGGAGATGGACTAATACTTTTCCCAAGGGTATTTGCGTGTAAGTGAGTGCAATGAATTCAACTGGAGTTCGAACTCGGCTCCCCGATTTCTCGTTCCGAGCCAATATCCACTGCACCACAACGCACATAGGTATACTCTCGTGAAAAACAATATGAACAAAATGTATTATAGTGATTAAACATATAATTACTCGTATCATTCTAAATGTATACCTACTTTTGCAGCCTCCTGTATATGTAGATACATAATGATGTCCAAAAGCAATGCAGCAGAAAGTATTCATCTTTATACATTAAATTTCAGTATGGTCTCCTTTCTTACCAGTGATTTTAATGCAATGCTTCTTTAATAAATAACATGGATTAAATTTAATGCAGTGAAATTTTCAGGCCCAAATTCAAATAACTAAATGCCAAGCAACTGACATATTTATCTATCTACCTATAAATATTTGTGGGGCATTCTAATTACCCCCAAATATTTATATAATGATGTATTTCAGTTACAAACTATGCATAACCAGGATTATGCCCATATGTCATATAAACACTAGTCCTTGTATGCTCATCAAAGTTAAGCAATGTTGAGCTTGGTCGGTACCTGGGTAATTGTTTGAGAATAGCTAGAAGCTTGGATGTGTGGGTAGTGTAACAGATGATGACTTAGGATTGTTAATCATGGAGCAAAGTTTCAATACCAGGCAGTTTCATTATATTATTTATGTGCAAATACTCTTAGGAAAGGTATTAATCCACCTCTTCTCTTCCCAGCTATGGGTTAATTAGTAAGGCTCATATCACTACATATTATCTCAAAAATAAATAAATAAGTGAAAAATAAAATGAAATAAAAAAAATTCTTATATTCTAAAAATCTTTTTTGGCTTTATATAACCAGCAAAAAGCTGATAAGCTGTAAAAAATGAATGAATGAATCAATCTATCATATACACGTTCAAAAAAATATGGAATGATAATCAATAGGGTAAGAGAAGAATTAGAATGGTTGTAGTAATGTTAGCCATTTCCTCATAAGGAAACATTTGATATTCATTGACTGAGCAGCTGCTACTACTTTTAGTAGAAATTTATAAAATGGCTTTCTTTAAACAATCTTTTTAAAAATACATTTTGTCCAGTAGCTGCTATTGCTCTTTCCAGTATTGATAGTATTTCCTTCCTAACCTTTTATTAAATATAGTGTAGAATGTCAGCATCTTGAATATGTCAGAATTTTATTTTTGATTTACATGTTATATCCATTTTAGTTGTTGCTGCTGTTGAAAGTCCTCAACTAATGTGGTTTCTGTGATTTAGTAGAGTTTATTATATTTGATTCTGTATTGCCAGGCCATGAGTTTTTGAAGATGCATGGTCTTAACCAAGACCCATAGGTTCCCCTCACTCAAAACCGTTTTTAATGATTGAACTTAGAAAGTGTTTGTATACAGCTGGCAGTTTAAATATTTCTAAATGGGTTTGGTGCCATGCATGATAACCATATGAAAATCTTGATTGGATGAGGCTATTTATGAACATGTGAAAGAAAGACCATGAAAGTAAAGTATAAACATGGAAAGCATGATATTAGTGCCAACAGATTTTAAATGCTTTTTGATGTGTGTAGTGAGTAAGTGAGTAAGACAGAAATAGTGAAAAGCAAATTACTCAAATTATGTTCCCTCTTAGTGCTTGGTCATACCATATTGCTAGTGTTCAGGTTCATGAAGAAGGAAGGAACAATGATTTGAGATTAAAAACTACTTATATGCTAAATGTCACATGACTGCATATCTAAGGGGTAGTAATTACTGATTTCTGATGCTGTTGTTTTTTTTTCATGTGGGCATGCAAATGTATGTCTTTATTTGTATTCCCACACGTTTATGTGAATGTTTTAAACAGTTGTTTGAGTTTTGGCTAATGGCATATCAACCTCTGTGGGTTATTTAATGCCAAAAAGTTATGTTTTTAGGATATTCTTTTAAAAGACTCAGTTATAGTAATACGGTTTTTTTATTCAGATATCAATAAAAAAGTTATTTTTTTTTGTCATTTGGTTTTGTATTTTTGAAAAAGTCCTTCGAGTTAAGTGTCTGATATTTTTTACCTTGAAAAATTTACTGTTGGTAATATTTTTCCTTCAAAAATATATTGTTGGTAGCATTGTTTTCTTTCAGAAATGTATTAATGGTAATATTTTCATACTTTCATTGTACTTTCACCCCAGTATGACGGTTAACTATTTGCCAAAAGCTGGTACCCTAACATGTGCTACTACCCTTGCTGCTGGGTGCATTTTGTCGTCATATTCAGGACCTTAAACATTTGTGTTTAAAAGAAGTCTCTTTGCTCTTCCAGTGATGACTGATGCTGTTAAGTAATAGAGTTAAAATTTTCAGAGTGAAGTGACTTGGCACAGGTTGACCTTGATCTCTGTAACATATGCACACTATGTTATAACATTCTTCTCACTTCTGTTGCTTGGAAGGAAACTTTATAGATTGTGATCGTCTCACCATACCACATAGTGACCAGTGCTTGTGCAGTAGTTTTTGATCAACCTCAACATTCCCCAAGTCTGACAAACTACCATGTTTCTCAGATCTCACCCTTGTGACTATTACTTCTTCAAAACTCAAGTTCTACTTAAAAGGAACAAGATTTCAAAATGTCAAGGAAATCCAAGAGAATGCAATAAGGCAGCTGCTCACTATCCCCAAAAAATGGAATTCCAGGAATGCTTTCATCAATGGAAATGATGCTGGATAAAGTTTGTCAAGAGAGTACTACTTCAAAGGAGATTAAATGCTGAATTGATATGTTTTTTAGTTTCTTTTTTATAGTACCAGTTCTGATTCTTTTTGATCAGACCTTGTATTTCTAACTACAATCAGTTTACTTTGAATATTGGTCAAAACTATTGTCCTTAAAGACATTGAAAAATAGAATTCAGAAAGAGTGATTCTGTCTTTGGTCAAAATACACTGACCCAGATATGAATAAATGAATGATGAATAAACAATTAAAAAATGGAGGAAAGTTCGCATAATTTAACTCTTCTGAAACATATTCTTGGTACTCAAAGATAAAAAAAAATAATTTCCATTGCGAATTCTTGTAAAGCTAGCTTCTGTTGTATAATCTACTGTCTTTGATATAGATTAAAACAATGTGTGAAAGAGAAAGCCAATTCTTACTCAGCCCCTGATGAGCATTTAGATCACCCTTAATTGTGGCATATCTTGGCCATATAGAGAAGTGTTACATACAGTGAGTGTGTACATATATATATATATATATATATATATATATAAATAAAATATAAAGAAATAAGAAAAAATTAAACAGTGGCATTGACAACATTTACTCAGTTTCATTTATAGGGTACTGGATGACATCACTTAGCATCCTCCATAGCTTAGCTTGACTTTCAACGTTAACCTTACAAATAATGACGAGCATTTTTAAATCTAACTTAACAATGATTTTACTTTTGTTTGTAAGTCTTCTTCTTTTTGTGCTACGTCACTTCAGGATGTAGACAATCATGGACTTCCACTTGAAGCTGTCTCTTGTTGCTCTCAAAATTCTCCCAAACCCTGCTCTGCCATTCATTTGCTCAGACCTATCAAGATGGTCTCACGTTGGTTTCTTCTGTCACTCTTTCCCTCTATCTGTCCTGTGCTTATTAAATTCTCCAGACTCTCCTTTCTCATTACATGTCCCAAAAATCTCATCTGTCTCTTACTTATATTAAGTATGAGTTTTCTCCTTGTTTTCATCTTCTTTCAACATCTTGTTTTTAGTCACAAGCTCAGTCCATGGTATCCTGAGCATCCTTCTGTAAAACCACATTTCTGCTGCCTCAAGTCTCACCTTCATCCTTGAAAAGATTGTCCAACATTCAACTCCAATAAAGAACGACATATTACATAATAATTCAGCACTCTCTTCTTTTTTTCCAATGAGATTTTCCTGTCTTTCAGTACTCTGGTTAGCTTTTCAAAAGCATCCTTAGCCAAGCAAATGAGTCTTTGGATCACAACATCACACTTTTCATCCTTTGTCAGCACACTTCTCAGATATTTAAATTTTTTTATTTGTTTTATTTTAGTTTCTTTTTGCTGATGGGCATACATTCAGTTTTCTTGAAGTTTATGCTCAGTCATTTCTTCCTGCTTTCTCTTGCTACCTTCTATAGAAGGTCCTGCATTCTCTTTTCCATGTCTGCTATCAGCACTGTGTCATCTGTGTATCTTATGTTGTAAAAGGAAACATAAAAAGCATGAACTCAATTTTGTTTATTAGGCATTAAATTAAATCACTTAGCATTCTCTATAAGTTGACTTTTGCAGTTACCCTTCAGAATATTTGTGGGAATTCTTAAATTTGAAAATTTGGCAAGCCTAGGACTTTTTGCTTCTTTTTATAAGTACATGTTGCAAAATAAAATCCTTACATTTGCCCTGATAAAGCCAATCAGAGGACAAAAAATGTTGGTAAAGAATATTTTTCCATTGTCTTTATCTCTCCTTCTCTCTCTCTCTCTATATATATATATATATACACACACACACACACATATATATATATATATATATTTTTTAATCATTTCACCCCAAGCAAGGCATTCCACTGCCACTATTGCGCTTGGGGCTACATAGGAGAAGGTAAATAGAAAGAGTGGTTAGATATAGGAAATGTCAGAAGGGAGGTGAGAGAGTTTGAAAGAATGGAAGCGAGTTAGTGTGTTAGGAGGTGTGTATTGACACTACATTTAAACTCCTGGAGATTGTAGCCGTCGGGGAAGCAGTCATGTGGAAGGGAATTCCACAGTTGGGAAGTGTGAGAAAAGAAACTGTTGGAGTAGAAGTTGCGGTTGAATTTTATCAGTTTCACTGTAAAAGGGTGGGATCTAGTTGCTAATCTAGTATCTCATGCAAATTTGAACCTAGGGGGCACCAGTGATCTAAGTTCATTGGAGCAGAAGCCATGAAAGTATTTATAGAAGAGACAAAGGGAAGCCACATCACGCTGATGAGAGAGACTGCAGGCGGTCTGCTAAGTCAGTATCGATCACATTACAGACCCTCCGCTGTACCTTGTCGAGAAGCTGAAGAAGAATAGCAAGGGCACCCAACCAGATATGGCAACAGTATTCAATGCATGGGTGGATGGTAGATTTATAAATAAGCAGGATAGATTCAGACGGAAAAAACCTCCGGGCCCTGCACAGAGAACCGACTTTCATAGCAGCGGATTTAGCAATGGATTTGATATAGTCATTCCACTATATACACACATACACATATATATATATATACACACACACATATATATATACACACACACATATATATATACATACACACACACACACATATATAAACCTATATATATATATAGACACACACACATATAGACACACACACACACATATATAGACGCACACACACACACACATATATATATATAGACACACACACACACACATATATATATATATATATATATATATATAGAGAGAGAGAGAGAGAGAGAGAGAAAGAAAGCATAACTGGTTATAAACAGAATTATTTTTTCTGATATGTCATGACAGTTCATTGATAGTATAGGTTGACAGAGTTATTGCCCCTGAGATAAAAACAATAAAAGATCAGAGCCTTTACCATTTGTTTGTTACTTTCTAAGAATATTCATAACTGTTTTATTTTATTTTTATCTTTCTTTTATTCTTGCTAATAAATCATACTTTGACAAGCTCAAGTGCTTGGGATATTGGATATTTTTCAAGTGGCAACAAAACAATACCCTGTGTAAGAAAAGTAATAATAAAAAAGTGAAAATGGAAAAAGAAAAAGTAAATCAGATAAATGATAAGGAAAAATAGAAAAAGATACAAAAAAATGGAAAAGATTAATAAGGAAAATAATAAGAGAAAGAAGAAGAGAGGAAAAAGGTAAAAGAAAGAATGAAAAGAGACGAAAGAAGCAAAGAAGAATTAGAAAATTAGAAAGTGAAAACTGATAAAAATAAATCTAAAGAAAAAGTGAGCAAAGTGTAAAGAAGTGAAAAAATGAAAAGGGAAAAGGAAAGATAAATGAAAAATGAAAAAGAAAAGTGAAAAACAAATGGTAAAGAACAGTGAAAAATAAAAAAAGAAAAGTAAAAAACAAAAAGAAAAAAGAAAAAGAAAAAAGAAAAGTAAAAAACAAAAATAAAAAATAAAAATGAAAAAATAAAAGTGAAAAATAAAAATAAAAAAGAAAAGTGAAAAATAAAAAGAAAAAAGAAAAAGAAAAATAATGAAAATGTAAAGTGAAAAAGAAATGAAAAAAGAAAGTGAGAAGAAAAATGAAAAAGTGGAAAAAATGTAAGAGGAAAGTGAAAAAAAATGTGAAGAAAAATAAAAACGTGAAGAAGAAAATGAACACATGAAAAAGTGAAAAAGAAAGGTAAAAAAAGAAAAATGCAAAGGAAAATGAAAAGGGAAAAGAAAAATGAACAAGTGAAATGTCAAGTGAAAAAAGTGAAAAAGAAAAAGTGAAAAAGAAAGAAAGTGAAAAAATAAAAATAAATGCTAAGTGAAAAGAAAAAAGAAGTGAAAAGTCAAGAAAATGTGATAATTATCAAAAGCCACCAAGAGAAGCAGAAAAAGAGGAGATGTTTAAAACTGAAAGCGATTAGAGAAGAAAAAGATGAGCAAATAAAGAAACATATATAAGAATAGTTAGAATACACAATGTCAGCATCTGAGGCGAAGAGTAAATTATAAGAAATGAGGTTGAAAAATTAGAAGAAATGAAAACACGTTGCTTTAGTTGAAGTAAGGAAAGAAATTGAAAACTGAATGAAAAGTTTCTATGGGAAAAGAAAAAAGATACTGAAAAAAGACAATTGAAAAATTCAGAATGACAAGTTCCTTAAGATCAAACAACTTTAAGAAAGAGCCACCGAATAAGAAAAAAATGATTTCTGAGTTGGCTTTTTCTTGCTTGGAGCAAAAGCATTTGGATTCTCTCAATAACTGGATTGTTGAAGCAAAGACAAAACTGAAGAAGCTAATAAGTAGTCACATTGTAATTGCTACAAATGCTTTGTGTTGTTATTGGATTGATGGGCAGAATAAAATAAAAGTTAAAAGTGGAAAGATATCAGTGATGCCCTATAGTTAAAAAATAAAGAAAAATGTTAAGATGAGAATGCACAACTGAAAACTGCAAAGAAGCATTGGAGTAAAGATGGCATTTCTTGCTAGGCAAATGAGGTCTGAAGAATAAATAAACAAAAGAGAATTGCAAAGGAATGACAAAAAAAAAAAAAAATCACCGAGGTGTCAGTTAATTAATAAAGGTGTAAATCTGTTCCAAAGTCATGAACAAAATCTAAGTTGACATATGCAGAAAAAAATAGAGACCTACACCATCTGCTAAAGTGCCCACCCCATGTTGCATGCTGATTTTGTGAAAAAGATTGGTGAATGATTGAATAGTTCATTTTTGACGGCTTATCAACTCTTTGCAGATTATGAATCTCACTCCAAAAATAGGGATAAAAACATGAAAAAAGAAATCACCAATGCACTTTGCTGTGTATAAATTAACACACCTTATGAGTTACTATTTCTCCATATTTGTTTTTATTATATTTTTTTCTTACTATTTATTCATTAAGTAAGTCATTTTTTATAGCTTGTTAACCCTTTGCAGGTTATGATCACCCATAAAAACAGGGAGTTTGATTTTTGCTTAACAACATATCAACCTCTGTGGGTTATTTAAGTCCAAAAAGGTAGGGTTTTAAGGTATTTTTTAATGTTCAGTTATAGTGAGAAGGTTGTTTTAATCAGATTTTGATGAAATTTTTTTTAATATCTTTTTATCATTTTAGAAAACAGAAGATGTTTTCTAGTTTTGTATTAAAAAAATGTATTGCTGGTAATAATTTTTTTCCTTCAAAAATGTACTGCTGATAATATTTTCCTTTCAAAAATGTATATATTTCTCTAAGAGTCTATTTATTTATATATATATATATATATATATATATATATATATATATATATATTTCTATGAAAATGTACTTTGATACTTTCATAGTGTTTTGACCCAAGTTTGGGGGCTAACTGTATGCCCATAGCTGGAACCCTAACAGGTGCTACCACTCCAGGTCAGGGTGGACCTAGGAACAACAGCAATTAAGAGGTGGTTCCATGCTCCTCACAACCTCCCAATCAAAAGCCTTGCTGCTGGATGCAGTTCTCCGTCATACCCAAGACCTAAAAATAAGGAGTAAAAAAACAAATTTATGAAGAAAGAAATAATGAATGAATGCACTTTGTTGTTATTAAAATTTCTAAGATGAGGTATTGTTTTTATTATTTATTATTGTTTATTTACATTGATCAAACTGTTGTTCTCGTCTTTGTTGCCCTATTCCCAACATTTAGTTCATTGTATATGCTAACCTTTCATGTCAAACACCAGGGTAGATTGTTCTTGTTCCATGAGACATGCTACTGCCGGATGTCTTAGTTTTTGTTCATTACTGCTGTAGCCAGGTACTGAACTCTTTGGGTCAAGTCACTGGATGCAACCAATGCTTTTATCCAATGGGCCATATATTTCATTGGATAAAATTATAAATTAACACATCTTATGAGTTAGTATTTTGCCATATTTGTTTTTATTATATTTTTTCTTACCCTTTATTTTTCTTACCATTTATTAATTAACTTATTCATTTTCTATGGCTTATGAAACTTTTGCAGATTATTTGAAGCCAGAAAATATTTTTACATTCTAAGAATAATTTTTTGGAAATAATAATGCTGTAGTGATACAAGTATAACTAATTAACACATAGATGAGGAAGAAGAGGTAGATTACTTACCTTTTCCAAGCGTATTTGTTCATAAGTAAATATAATGAACCTAAGTGGAATTGGAATTCAACTTTTTGATTAAGCAATTATCTATTTTACCATCTGCATATCCAAACTTACAGCGTGTTGTATTCTCAAGCAATCACTTATTTAGATACTGACCAGGCTTGATGTTGCTTGGGAATTGGTTCTTTAGCCTGATGTGTCTGTAAACCCTTGTAAAAAAGAAAATGCTTACCATTGGGAGGCTTATATTGTAAGTCAGCAAATATTCAAATCAATTTCCCTCCTGACAGTTGTAAATGAGTGGACTACTCTAAAGAACATGCAAATACATTTCACTCATGACCAAGCATGAATAATGAGTCAAGTAGACTGCTTTAAGAATTGCTGATTTTCTGCTATGGGTGAATAGTAAACTTCACTTGGGTGGCTGTGAGTGAGTCGAACAAACTTCAGATGTTAATTTATAGCTTTTTGAATACTTATTTGTCCTTTTATAGGACCAGAGAAAAGTTTAATCTGTCCCTAAAGCATGAGCAAAATCTAAGTAGACTATGCATTTAACAGAGTAGTTAAATAAGCATGTGTTAATATACAAAGGATGATTTACACACATAGCACTAAATCTTTTTATTTGTAGGCATATTTATCTAAACTTATTTATAAATGGAACTTTGTCTCTGTGTATGTGTGTGTGTTCATTACCTATAGACTCCAAAATGACTGAACCGATTTTCTTGAAAATTTCCACAGTTTTACTATGAGTGTCTGAGAGTGTTCTTAGCTAGGTTTTGTGTCAAGGTACCCCCAATAAATATCAAAAATCGAAAAAATTGGGTTATAGAAGGAGTGGTCCGATTTTAATCAAATTTGATACACTCATAGACAAAGACATAAGAAATGATATTCAGAAGGTTGCAGTTCTTAAAATAGTGTAGAAAATTGATAATAAATATATATATATATAAAAGGCAAGTTATATGTGTGTGTGTCTGTTTATCTGTCTGTATGTCCTTTATACTAATCCCCAATTTTTATCCAATTCTCACCAAACTTCACACAAATATTCTTTAGGCTGAGTCTGAGCTCCAGGACCATGGATTAGTTTTAAAGCTTTCATTACACCTGAGCAATGCTGGGCTATACTGCTAGTACATATATATGACAGAACCAATTTTGAAGAGGTTAAAACCTCTCAGCCTCTACTTGTCTGGTCTACTTTACTATGGTGGAAATGGTTCTCAGGCTTACCTGCCATATATTTAGCGATTCTTGATTAAATTTTTAAAAAAATCTTCAACGTTATTGGTCTTAACCTGGCATCTCGGCATTGGTCATTTTTTTCTATCATCATAATGTAGCTTCTCTGTATCTTTTCCCACAAATAATTGTTCTGATGAACATTCCTCTCTGATCAATGCTATACTTAATACACAATTGGGTGATCATGTCTCTTTCAATCCATGTCTGAGTAGGGAGAAGATTTTCACACAGTAAATTTCCATTTCTTTCTGTGATAAACTGCTTGCCAACCAAGGCTACAGGACTATATCTGTCGTGCTATTGAACCCATAGCTGGAGGGAGAAGAGATTAGTGAATACCTCCCATGAGTATTTCTGCATAAGTGAATGCAACAAATTCAACTGGAATTCAAACTCAGCTCTTTGAGTTCTCATTCCAAGCTGATATTCATTACACCACAATGCATATCTATGTTGCCTAGACCTAATGAAGTGCAGTACTAGATTGGTGGTAAGGTCTCATCATTTTACAGTTGAATTCGCTAGAAATAACTGTAAGTTCTATGTTGACAGTTTCTATTGCACTTCTCAGTTGTGGAACTCTCGATCAGCTTCTTGCTTCCAAAATCAACTTTGACCATAAAAAATTTGAATGCAATGCTAATCGTTATCTTCTGTCTCCTTAATTATTGTTTTTTTTATTGTTCTTTATCCTTAATAGTGTTTTTATTTTTTCTTATATTCTCTAACACTCAGTAACTCCTTGTGTCTTAGTGGCTTTATTACCTTGCTTTGTTAAAATGATTTAAAAAAAAAAAACAGTCAGTGCCAAAAAATTAGTGACAGCTATATAATGTTGCATACCTCTTCTCTTCCTATGAGTAATGCAGCATCACAATGTGACATCAAGTCAACAAGACACTGAATGTTTTACATAAGTATACCTATCTAGGAATGTTCCTAGGTTATCCATAATCACAATGGATATGTTTAGTAAGGTTTATAGGAATTTAATCATATTTGCAACCTATCCCATATATGCTCAATCAGGATTGAACTTGGTGAGTCCAGATTCTATAGCAGTTAGCAATTTACTCATTTAAATGGCACATGCAGAAGACCACTTTCTGGACAAGGAAATCAATTCATATAAAGTAGAATGATTAGAGTCAGCAGCTAAGACTGTTGCTATACTGTGTGCTAAATCAGTTTTCTCACCTGAATGACTTGCAAGTCTGCCATACATTTATCCATTGAATATTGTTGCGACATCTGGTCTGGTGCTTACAATCTGCATCCTGAGATTCTTGACAAAATCCAAAGAAGTATCTGCATTATTTAGTCAGTTAAGCGCCATACATGATACATGATTGGGTGATCATGTCTTGAAAGAGACATGACTTACGAGACAGAATATTTTTCTGGAGTAAGTTGCCATTTCTTTTTGTAGTAGACTGGTAGCCAACCAAGGCTATAGAACCTGATCTATCCTGCTATTTAATCCATAACTGGATTTAGTCCATACCTTTCTCAAGGGTATTTGCATGTAAGTGAATGGAAAAAACTCAACTGGAATTCAAACTCAGCTCTCCGATTTCTTATTCTCTGTTGATCTGCATTATTATCATTCATAAACTGGTATCCCAGCTTCAATCATTCTCCTATTACTGTACTATACCATATTTGCTGGCATAAGATTTTCTCTAAAATAAGTCTTGAAAATTCGCTGTGCAAAGGCTATTTTTGTTGTAGGCCTATTCTAAATGCCAGTAGAAGGTCATCTATGTTGAACAGTAAACTGTATGTTATGCAAATTTTCAAAACTTATTTCAGGATAAACTTGACACCAGCAAATACTACAATTCTCATCTTCTGTTTCCTTGAATCCTAGTCCATTTATTGTACTCTCTACTAAATAACATTTTATCAGTTTCTTTCACACTATTGTCTTTGCCACTCACTAACCCCTGGCATCTGACTGGCTTAATCACCTTGACTGGAGTAAAATGATTAAAAAATAAATGAGAATTAAGCTATGACAAAAAAAAATGCCAATTCAAAGTTGCAAGTATGATGCAGTAAATAATCATGGTGCTGAAACAAGAAGTTCTTTAACAGGTGGCATATTCTCCAAACTTATCACCTTGTCTGATCAGTGATTCTATCAATTACAAGGTATAAAATATTCATTTAGTCAATTAATTGCTGTATGTGATGCATGCTTGGGCAATCATGTCTCTTCAAATCCATGACTGACTAGGCAGAAGATTTTTCCGCAGTAGGTTGCCATTTCTTTCTGCAGTAGACTGATTGCCAACCCAGTCTGGTTTACAATTGAACCCATAGATGGAGGAAGAATAAGATGCAACCTCAACTTCTACTCTAGCAGCTTCTTTTCTTGCACTTCTTTCCCGTGGGATTCCTTTCTGTATTCTTGCTTCCTTGACAGCCACAATCTCCAAAAATCTAAATCAATTGTCATTTCCTATTTCTCTGAGTCACATTTTTTCCCTCATGTTCTCTTCTCCATCCATTCTACTCTCGTCATATCAGTATTCTCATCCTAATCTTACCCATTCTCTGACACCCCTTATAACCTGTTCTTATTTCTCACCACTTTCTTTCTATGTAACCCCCTGCACACTAGTGGCAGTAAAACTGCCTTGCTTAGGGTGAAATGATTTTAAAAAAATGTGAAGAGAAGTAGTTTTGTTAGTAATTGACACCATGCAAATACAATTCCCAAGGACTAGATTGCTGTATACACTGTATTGCTGTCATCACACCCAATAGAAGCACACAGTTTTAATCAAACCTCTTCAGAAAATTCAACCTTCAACTAGCCACTGAGGACTTTTGAACAATGGTATACCAACTATGCTTCAACAGTCTAGCATCTTTAACAATGAAACTGAACAAAGAATGGTGGGTTGATAATTTGCCTCCAGTTTTCTCATTCGTTAGACTGTACAAGAGAATCAGTCTTTGGCACCACACCAACCTTACCTGGACAGTATTTTGACAAAAATAAAGACATACATACTACATCAGCTTTGTACAATATTTAAAACACAGGATGTCCAAAATCCAGTTCCCTGCAGCATGCTTGACAAAAAGACAATGCTATATTCCTAAACATGTCTTTGGCAGTAAATATATGCTTGTATGAAGCTGTAAGGAAGCCATTGTAGCTTACATACCAGTGTATATATGAAATAATAAAGAGGATTGAGAAACATTTTACTGTGCAGAAAGTCACAAAAATGACATGTTTGCTATTGGTAGGCTTAAATCTGCATCAGTAGAAAATAACCACACAGGTCAAGATCCCAACACCAATGAGGCCAACCTCAACATTACAAAAAAGAATGGTCCTGGGTATGACGGTAAACTGCATCCTGCAGCAAGGCCTCTGATTGGAAGGTTGTGAGGAGCATGGAACTACCTCTTAATTGCTGTTGTTCCCAGGTCCACCCTGACCCAGAGTGGTAGCACCTGTTAGGGTCCCAGCTATGGTCAAATAGTTAACCCCCAAACTTGGGGTCAAAATCCTGTGAAAGTATAAAAATAGACTTTTATAGAAATATATATATTTTGAAGGAAAAATATTACCAACAATACAGTTCTGAAGAAAAAATTACATTTTTGAAGGAAAAAAATAATTCTCAGCAAAACATTTTTGAATACAAAACTAGAAGACATTTTCAGTTTTCTAAAACAAAAAGAATAAAAACAAAAAAATTTCATTAAAATCTAACTAAATCAATGTTCTCACTGTAACTGAACATTAAAAACAAATACTTTAAAACCCCACCTTTTTGGCATTAAATAACTCACAGAGGTTGATATGCCGTTAAACAAAACTCAAACAAAAAAGAATGACCAACAACAAACAGCTATATGACAGCAAACAGCCACACCAAATATTCAACCAAAATCTAGTTGGAAAGTATAATTTCCAAGACATTTCAAGACCTATATTAGGTACTGACATCAATCTAGAGGGTAGGGAACTGTGGCAGACATTAATCCTTTTTGCAAGATATGCATGCATGAAAAACCCTATTAGCGGAAGTAAACCCTTTTCAGCTTTTGAGCATGCATGCTGTGGAAGGAAAAGGTTAGTTCTCTTTCTCAGGTTGAGATCACTCCATACAATAAACACAGCATAGCATAGACAGTACACCTCATGTGATTGCTGAATTCGCCAGCGGAGTAATTTAAAGTCCTCCTGTGTTATTTGCTCTCAAAGTTTCCCTACACAAAAGAAATTCCTGATAAAACAAATATTTCTGTTTTGTATGTTTCTCATTTGTTGATCTATTTTCTCAACAATTTTATTTCTTCTCCAACACGCATGTTAGTAACAATGGTTTGCAGACCATGAAGTTAGTTATGCGTTTCTTTGCTTGGTGTCAAAAATACGTTAAATATTTTTACATCTACTATATATGTATTTCATTCTATTAATAATTTTTAGGGAAATATGTTCATTTCCCATTTCTTAAGTAAATTAATTACTCATATTTTATTTTTATAAAACATTTTCTATTTTATGTAACTTAAAATTTTCTGAATTACACATGTATTTCAGCTAAACCTTTCACAATATTTTTGAGTATTTCATGGAAAATATATTCAACAGCAATAATGTATGACTGAATGATTAAAATAAAAATCAAAATAGTCAGGGCCTTGTAGCTGATCTGTCCTCTGATTCAAATCTTACAGCTCAAAAGAGAAGGAATCAGTTTGTAACATTCAATACCTCAAAATATAACAAGATAATAACATTTCATCATTGCTGATCAGATCTTGAGTTTTTTTCAGGCATTTCTTGGAATATCAATTGGAGCTCAAGCTCGCTCCAGACCTAAAGTTGTTTCTATCAACATTTCACCCCGAACAAGGCAGTACTGTCACTGGCATGCAGGAGGTTATGTAAGAGGTGAGTGATGAGAAAGAGGAACAAGTTACAGGGGGTGTCAGAAATGGATAAGAGAAGGATGAGAATACTGGTATAAAGAGAGCTGCATGAGAGTAGAGTGGGAAGTGAGAACATGATACAAGGGTTGTCAGGAAAAGAATGCAAGTCAAGGAGATAAGAGATGGCAATTAGCATTGCACTTAAATTCTTGGAGATTGTAGCTGTCAGGGAAGCAAGTATATGGAAATGGAATTCATTTTTAAGATCCCTCACTAAAAATGCTAAAAAAATGATTGGTTTCTTTATCTAGAAAGGACCAATTTCCAGCAATGCTGTATCTTTACTAGATTCAGATCATACTAAAAATGAAATATTGTAGACCAGGGGTTTTCAAAATGTGGTCTGCTGACCACAGGGGGTCCGCAAGAATAAAATATGGGGTTCCATGAATTAACTCATCATGTGAAATTCAAAGTATAAATTTTCAATGCCTGGATATTTATTTTTACTTATTAATGTTATCAAATGACAAAAGCTTGCACTATCGCCCATTACATGTCAATGTTATTTCTACAAAAAATTATTTTACACATGCAAGAGCTTGATGTTCAAATTTTTTTTTTCGGAGTGCAAGTGTCACCCATGGATAAATTTTTAATAAAGGGGTCCGTAAGTCAGTCAAAAATCATAGACACACATGAGCTGGGACCTCTAAAATCTTCATTTTCTAGCCTTGATAGAGTTCAAAAGCATTTACACAGCTTTGTGCTCAGTTAATTATTTTCAGCTCTACAGCTTCTTTCCCAGAGATGTAATGTCACAAACTTAACACTAATCTATTTTCATGGGAAATTCATGGATGCCAGTAGTTCAGACCTTCACAGCTATAACCTGCCAGGCCATGTACACAAAGTCAACATTTTCATTCTATTCCATTGGTGAGGAAAAAGTTCCATTGAAACAGCTTCTTCACAAGAGCTACTACTTTATAGAACAGACTCATGATCAGATTTTCTTTGATCACTATAATCTGATATCTACTGGACACTGGCTTGGAATGAGAAATCTAAGAACCGAGTTGAAATTCCAGTAAAATTAATTTCATTCACTTGTACACAAATACCCTTGGGAAAGGTATTAATCATTCTCTTCTCCCTCCAGCTGGTTCAGTAGCAGAACAGATTAGGTTCTATAGGCTTGGTTGGCAACCAGACTATCACTGAAAAAAATGGCAACCTACTGCGGGAAAATCTGCATTTCTCTTTTAAGACATGATTGCCAAATCGTGTATCACATATTGCAATTAATTAACTGTTACCAACAAAACAGACTCATAGATGCAATTTTTCTTCCTTTTAGGCCTTTGCAACAATTCAGTAATCCTCTACCTGTAGTAGCTCTTGGGTCTTGTAATTGGAAAAACAATAGCATAAAAAGTAAGTAGTGATAATATTCACTAAGTTAATCTGTTTGACCATTACTCATAAGCAGTGAGTTTGATCCTCATTCCACTTTCCTTTTATGCACCATGTACCTTCATGATGTAGGTGATCATGGCTCTTCACATCTTCCTGTCCCTTGCAGTTCTTAACTAATTTTGTTTTTTATTTCTTCTAAATCCTATTCTGCCCTACATTTGCATAAGCCTATCAAGTATATCACATGCTGTTTTCTCCTATTCTTCTTTTTGTCTATCCACCCTGTCAGAATCAGATTCTCCAAGCCCTCCTATCTCATTACACGTCTCTTCCTGATGTTAAGTATGAGCTTCCTTTTGGTTTCCATTCTCTCCTAAACCTTATCATTGCTCACATGTCTGGTCCCTGGAACCCTTAGCATCCTAAGTAGATGTCCCATACCTGTGATAAAGTAAACTTCTAATGTGCCATGTCCCTTCAGAATGTGGGTAATCATAGTTCTACATAATTTCCTATCCTCTGTAATTCTAAACAATGTCTTTTTCCTTACTGTTCTTCTCAGTCACTGATCTGCCATTTCATTTCGCAAATTTGTTAGGTACTATAGAGAAATTTTTTCATCTATGCATTGAATATTGCTGCCACATCCAGTCTGGTGCTTCTACTATATATCTCAAAATTTTCAATAAAATTCGAATTAACATCTCTAATGTAATCAGTCCTTACCTGGCGGCTTAATTTCATTCATTTTCCTACCACTGTGATATGACGTTTAATATCTTTCCTATAAGTATATATTAAATTGTTCAGACTGTTATCCTTATCTTTGTTGCTATATTCAAGACATTTTGGCCATTGTACATTCCGGCCTTCTTCAGGGGATTGGAATTTCAAACTGAATCCTTTATTTTGTTCATTGGTGTAGTGCTATGTTGCATGTAAGAATTATTGTGAAATAAATACAAACAATGTAATTGTATAAAGTAGGTGTATTATCAGGAAGAGTAGTATTTATAAAGAGGTCATTAGTAGAATACAGAACAAGGGTTTAGTAGAACGTATTGCCGTGAGACGTAATAGTCTGACCAATAGAACACTTCCAGTCCAATACCGGAAATACTTGGCTGACTTCTGAGGTCTTCCCCGAGGTATTATCACCACTCCTTTATGTAGTGCTTAGCACAGTCCATTACTGTAGACAAAGGTGGAGAGCGCCCAAACAGGTAGATTGTTTGAGTTCCTTGAGCTGTACATCTTCTTGATGTCTCAGTATCAGTTATCACCCTTTAACTCAAATCTCCAAGTTTTTGTTCATCTGTATCAAGGTATTGAACTTTCAACTCTTTGGGTCAAGTCATGTCAACCAATGCTTTTATTCAGTGGGCTATGTCTATATAAAGAAAGTGACCTGAAGAAGGCTGGAATGTACAATGACCAAAACATTGTGAATTTAGGAATGAAGATGAGGG
>JBBBDQ010000747.1:5497500-5680000 GCA_037127315.1 Ascarosepion bandense | reverse complement strand
ACTAAGCACTTGAACATTAGTCAAAGTACTAGTCAAAGTATAGAGATGTGCGTGGTGGTGCAGTGGATATCGGCTCGGAGCGAGAAATCGGGGAACCGAGTTCGAATTCCAGTTGAATTCCTTGCATTCACTTACGCGCAAATACCCTTGGGAAAGGTATTAATCCGTCTCTTCCCGCCAGTTATGGGTTAAATAATAGGACAGATTGGGTTCTATAGCCTTGGTCGGCAACCAGTCTACCGCAGAAAGCAATGGCAACCTACTGCAGGATAACCTTCTGCCCAGTCAGTCATGTCTCTTTCGAGACATGATCGCCCAAAGCGTGTATCGCGCATGGCACTTAACTAACTGACTGACTAGTCAAAAGAAAAAATCCCCGAGATGATTATATATATAATCATTCTTTATGTAATCATGCACATGGATTCACTGTGATGTTGAAAAGTTTTCACCCTAACTAAGAAGGGTTTCCAAAAATATATATTCTGGAACTTGGTGATTTGGTCAGGTTTTAAAAAATGGATAATGGTAAGAATTTTTTAGCATCTTCTTGTATATCTGAATTATTATTCAGATGTATTGTATATACCAATTCTTCTGATGTTGATCCATATTCTAAACTGTAAATGTTTCAGAGAATAATTTTATGTGCAACTGTTCAGTTAGTCTTATGTGTTCATGTTTTATTGATAATGGTAGGACTAACTAAACAGTATGGGATTACCCAACCTCATCTGCCAGGGCACTGTATAAAGGTGTATAAAAAGAAATGACATGTATTGCCTCTTTTTGCTCTCTCAAACAACAAGACAGGTTTAGTTTCATCCACAGTCAACACAGTTTTTTTTTTTATAATTGTTTCACCCCAAGTAAGGCAGTGCCACCACTGGTGCGCAGGGTGTTATATAAGAGGAGAGTGAAAAGAAAGAAGAGCAGGTCACAGTGGGTGTCAGAGAATGGGTAAGAGAAGGATGGGAACACTGGAGTGAAGAAAGGTGCATGATAGTAGAGTGGAAAGGGAGAAGCACAAGATACAAGAGGTGTCGGCGTAAGCATGTGAGTTAATGAGGTAAGAGATTTTGCCTCCTAATTTTATGTATCAACTGAAACCATGTGTCACAACACACACACACACACTGCATAGAAAATCACACAAATATCTATTCTTTCTTCTGAGGTGTGTGTGTGTGTGTGTGTATATATATATATATATATATATATATTTATGTAGGGGAGAATTATTTAAGGTACTTATCTAATACATTCATTTAACCAAACATTTTATTTGCACCAATATTGAACTTGCCAGCACAATCATAAGGCAACCCAGAAGTTGAGTTTTGTTTAACAACATATCAACCTCTGAAGGTTATTTTCTGCCAAAAAGGTAGGGTTTTAAGGTATTCTTAAAAATTTCTTTATAGTGAGAAGGTTGATTTAGTCAGATTTTGATGAAAATTTTTTAATATTTTTTTTTAATTTAAAAAAAAGATTTTATTTTAATTTAAAAACTGAAGATGTTTTCTGGTTTTGTATTCAAAAATGTATTGCTGGTAATAATTTTTTTCCCTTCAAAAATGTAGATTTTTTATGTATATATATTTCTATAAAAGTGTATTTTGATACTTTCATAGTGTTTTGACCCCAGTTTGGTGGTTAACTATTTGTTCATAAAAGTGGAATTTGGAAGAATAGAGAAGAATACAGATGGTGAAAATGGAAGAGGAAATGAAAAACATATATATTTTATAAGTACCTGCAAAAATTTTCTAAAAACTCATGAAGAAATATCCAAAATGTAATAAAACCATAATTTTATTATGAAAATCTTTGAGTTAAGAGAAAAAAGAAAAATCAAAGGATATTTTTTTTTATTATTCTTAGAATACCAGGACGACTATTACCCCGACTCCATCACTCATTTACTTTTTCTAAAATTTCAAGACAATCTTATTTGTATTGCTTAATGTTTATATTTGTTATAAGCTATCAAAATCTTGAAAACTTTTTGGTCAAACAAGATACCCAATTTTAGAAAATCTGCCTTGTGTAAAAATACTTTTTACCCACATGGATCAGGTAAATAAATTGCATGTGGGTCAATAGTAAGGTGGAACAGAGAAATGAAATGAATGATGCTGTTTCTCAAAGAGACCTTTGTATACTAGGACATACACATAATCATATATATATATATATATATATATATATATATATATACAAGTATCCATGCATGGAGAAATACAGTACTGTGCAAAAGTATTAGGACAAGAACTATTTTTTATGAGGCATATTGATAGAAAATAATTTAATCAAAGTACTTTTATTTGATTTACTCAACAAATGCTCTAATAAGAAAAAATACTTGTTACAAAATAAATTTAATATTTAGTATAATAGCCTTTTGCTTTGATCACAGCCTTCATTTAGTCAGGCATTGACACCACAAGCTTCTTCAATGTATCTAATGGTATCTCCTGCTGAGCAGCTTGTACTTGTTCTCAAAGTGTGTCTTGCAAAGTAACATTAGATTTATCAATTTTTTTATTCAAAATATCCCATAGATGTTCAATAGAAATGGGATCAGGACTTTGTGGGGACCAATTCCAATTCTCAAGCATTTCTTCCTCTTCCTTTTTAGTTAAATAATTCTTACAAAGGTTTGGCTTTTCACCCTTTATTTTAATTTCAGTGAGGTTTTTAGGAAAATCACTCCTGTTCTAATACTTTTGCACACTATCGGAAGTTTGCAAAAGTGTTAGGATAGGAGTGATTTTGAACTTTATTTTGATACCTCATAAAAGATAAAATAGTTCTTGTTCTTATACTTTTGCACAGTACTGTACATATCACATATATCTCATGCAAAGCAAAGTTTAAAAAAGAAACAAAAGGAAAAGTCTTACATACGGTTAAAATTACTTCTAGTCAGAAAAGCCATTGTTCTGATTTCGGTACTAGAGGGACTAGATTTGTCTATATCCCTATGTAATGGCTCTATTATAGACTATTTGTCTCAGCAGGACATTGCAATATTTATCTATGTCTTAGCAGAACATGGATGTATCTTGTAAGCTGTTTTCTTGCAGTGGGACATAGCAGGATTCATCTACGTTCCTGCAATCTTCTGGTGTAGGCAGATTTAGCTTTTGCATGCCTAGGCCAAATAACTAGGTAGAAGGAAACAATCTTCTTTTATGATTGCTGTTTGCAACTGTGTGATGTGAGTAGCACTTGTGCCAATATCTGGAGTAACATCACAAAGTGGCTATCATATGACCAGGTGACTTACCTTGACCAATGGAAGACAAGCCTGTTTTGCATTCTTACAATTGAGTGGTAAACTAAAAAGCAATAAAACTAAAACATTGTTTAATTAGGAAAGATTTTAATTGCTTTCATAAATAAAATATATTATTGATACTCTTGTCTTAATAACAATTGGTGAGTAATTAATTTTACAAAAATTGGTTTCTTGCTTAAAAAATTTTAATAATTTATAAAGTTTTTTCAATATTCTGTACAAATTTATCACAGCCAAGCAATACTGTTATTAAAACTGTTTTATTAATTACAAATAAAAAGCTTACTACAATTCAACAAACCTCAGCATTTTAAAAAGAATTGATTTTTTTGTATGTGTATAACTGTTTTGATTTTTGCAAATAGAAACATCTATAGGCAACACTATCATCCAAATTAAATAGGTACCTCTAATAAATCTGTTGTATCACTGAGGTGGATATGATACACAGAGAAAGTGTGGTATGGTATTAGTCAGCATAATATCTGGTGCTAAACAAATATACACAAAAGAGAACAATAGTTACAATAACAGACAAGATAGAACTTACAACACAGAGAGGAGGGATTTAGATTGTAATAGTCACCAAAGTAATCAGTCCAAATATTAGTCAAATAACACTTGAATATTATGCCTTGAATGCTTCTATTCTTTACTTAAATAGACTATTTCAGTCCATGTGCCATTCCATCATTAAGAGTGCTGCTGGAGTGTCAGCCACTTTACAACAAAATTTTAAAAATATTGGTAATTGTGTAACTTTTTCTCAACAAGCATCTTTGTCAGTATGGCTATAATGCAAAATTACCTACAATTCAATAAAATAATATAGTGTGTGCATTGTTGTCCAGTGGATATTGACTCAGAATGAGAAATCGGAGAGCCGAGTTTAAATTCCAGTTAAATTCATTGCAATCATAGATGCGCAAATACCCTTGGGAAAGGTATTAATCTGTCTCTTCCTTCCAGTTATTGGTCAAATAACAGGACAGATTGGGTTCTCTAGCCTTGGTTGGCAACCAGTCTACCGCAGAAAGCAATAGCAACCTACTGCGGGATAATCTTCTGCCAAGTCAGTCAAGTCTCTTTCGAGACATGATCGCCCAAGCATGTATCACGTATGGCACTTAACTGACTGACTGAATATGTTTAAAATATTTTCTAATTTTAAAGATTATAGATTAGTTAATGTTTTTATAAAAAGGTAGTGATTTTATATTCATCAAGTAATTTCATTCACTTATATTTTCCAAACATAAGGCTATCAATAAATCACTGAAGATGTCAGAAAAACAATAACTGCAATTAAAAACGTGCTTTTCTACAATATTTAATCTAAAAGTAATATTTTTCGATTCAGATTAATTAAACTTTTAATTGTTCTCACATAATGTTTCAGAAAATTATATTTCATTTTTTAAATACTTTTTAATGAAGAGAATTATTTTGTGTTGACATATGTCAATATGGATGAATTAATAGATTCTCTTCATAAGTAGAAAAGGTTTCCAATCAATTTAAATTTGGTTTGAAATAAACCAATATATTTTGCTTATTGGAAATAAATATTTGTGTAGATATAATTGACCAATGAAAGAAATTTGAGAGATAAAAACAACAAAACTTAATATTTTGTGGAAACTGTATTCAATGAGTTTGCCTATATTCCTATTTACAGCTTGAGTGTGTTGTGAATTTATTTTAAAAATATATTTCCACTCGGACTTTTGTTGTTCTTGTTGACATTTAAATTTTAATTTTCTTTTCTTATATGTATAAGGAAAGTGAATTGCAATACATCATGTTCAACACTTAATGAATGATAATATCAAACTTCAGGTAAATCATATCACATCATTGTCACCACTATAATGAAAGAGAGCTAGAAAAGAAAGATTTATTTTCCCATTTGTATTTCCCCTATTATGGGCATTATTATATACATGGTATAATAACACCATAGTTCACGGATAGAATGGAATGACTGAAAGCAAAAAGAATGACAATCATACCTTATTCTCAGAGAGACTTTTAAACTACTAAAACATGCACAAAACTTTACATACACACAAAAGTGTGTCATGTTAAGAATAATATATCTACATGACAAAGCTGAATGCAAGAAGAAACAAAAAGGAAGGATCTTATATACAGTATAGAGAATACTTCTGTTTCCAGAGAAGCCATCTTTAAGACTCCAGATTAGAATGGACCAGATTATTTTATGTCCCAGTAAAAGATATATTTCATAAATAGAAAACTGCAAATTTTGGGTTTTCTCTTATTGAGGTCTGCAAGCTGAAGTTTCTTTCTTTATCTGAGAACAATATATTTCCTAAGAAAATGGCACTATAGACATGTAAGCTGTTGCGAAGGAAGATTTAGACTTTGCCATACCCTGGGGGCTGGGGCTAAAGAAAGCAACCTCTTGGAAACAAACTGAAAATTTACTACCACTTTCATCACTGTATGAAGTCATGTCATTAAATGGATATCATGTGACCCTTGTGACTTATCTTCACCAAAGGGAGATATATATATATATAGGAAAAACTACTAAAAAGTTGTAAGTTTTAAAATGTATTTTTTTTGACAGTATTTATTTATTTCTATTATTATATTTGATATTTCAGACCATCCTCAGCCTTTCATCAGAAACAAATGATTTTAAAATTTAAATTAGAAACGTTTTATATATATATATATATAAATGTTTTATATATATATATATATATATATATATATATATATATATATCAATATATATATATTTTGTTTCATTACTTAGTTTTTGTTCATAATAGGATTAGACCAGTGCAGATTTGTATTAAAAAGTGTTCAATACAATTATATTGTAAAACTTCTGAATATTTTCCATTTGTAAACGAGTTATTACACAACCTAGGTTTCTACCATGAGTGGTTTCTTCAGGCAATTTTCAAGATATAAAACCAATGCATGCGATGAAAAATATTGAAGATGTTGAAATATCTTGGTAAACTATTTTATCCCAACTGGTAGACCCTGAATGTGATTTGAATACACAGTTTAATATCAGTTTAACTAAGTAACATTTTTTTTAATAAGGAAAGAAGAACATGTGCAGTTTTATTAGGTGTAAACAGATTAAAAATTGCTTCTGCAGCAACAAAAACAGCAAAATTTAATGCAGAATCTTACCTTAAATAAATGGTGTAAAGTTATGCTTGAGAAACTTACCTGAAAGTAAAGAAAAAAAAATGATATAATGACAAGAAAGGAAATCAGTAAACAGAAAACAATGCTTGCAATGAATCTTAATTAAAGGAACCATTTTGAATTTTTCTTTCATCTTTACTTTAGTTGCTTTTTATTTCATAGTTTTAGTAATGATATTAATAAAATGAAACATTACCAACTACTGTTGATTTTGATTAGTATTTTTTGAGCTGCTGTTCATTTACCAGTAGTATTATTTTGAGTTTTTATTAGATAAAGCATTGTCAACCATTCATAATTTTTCCTAGTATTTCTTGTAACTTAATTTTATTTGCTTTTTATTTTTACTTAGGCCACCATTCTATGGCAATTGTTTGTAATATTAGCATTAATTTTTATTAGATAAAGCATTATTAACATAACAGTAATTGATTATCTGAACATCTTGAGACAAGGGTTGAAAAAATGTCAATTTAATTCCAAACTCCTGATAATTAATATCTAAATTAATGAAAAAAAAAAAAAAAGGAATTAAAAACATTTTCTGAAACTAACTTAGATTTTATAACATAAAATATGCTTTATTTAAGATTTTATTCAGTTTATTTTGGGTAAAATTTTTGTTTGCTTTTGACTGGCCCCATATTTGTCTGCTCTTAACACCCAAAGCTAAATTAAAATAAATGCATTTGTAGCACTAGCCTTTTTCATTTTGTTTATCATTTGAATTCAGTTGCAATCTTAACAATATCAAATATGCATAGAATAAGGTGTTGATTGTAGACACAAAATGATAACTACAGGACCACCCAGACAATATTGAAAATGAAATCAAGAAGAAAAGAAGAAGCACAGTTTGTAAAAAGACAGAGTATGGCTTTCGATGTATGGTGGATGTGCGTCTGTGGTGCATTGAATATCAGCTCGGAATAAGAAATTGGGGAGCTGAGTTCAAATTCCATCCGAATTCATTGCATTCACTTACACGCAAATACCATTGGGAAAGGTAAGAATGTCTATTCCTTCCAGTTATGGGTTAAATAACAGGACAGATTTGGTTCTATAGACTTAGTTGGCAACCAGTCTACAGCAGAAAGCAATGGCAACCTACTGCAGGATAATCTTCTGTCCAGTCAGTCATGTCTCTTTTGAGACATGATCGCCCAAGCGTGTATCACGCATGGCACTTAACTGACTGATGGTTTTCAACAAGGGAAATGCTAAAGCTGCAAACTATGAATAAGAGAGGATAAAAGTAAACAAGTACAGTAGTTTGAATATCTGGGTAATGTTTTAACAGAAAATAAAAAAAATGAGACATCAAAATTTGATTTCACATTGCAATAGGAAAAATGTCCATCCAAAATCTAAGCAAAGTATTAAGAAACAGGCAAGTTTCATTGGACACAAAGGAATGAGTACTGAAATTATATCTAATGTAAATCCTTCTAAACAGTTGTGAATGTTGGGAAATTTCTTTACAGATGAAGGGGAGATGGGAGGCAAGAAAAATATGGTTCTACAGAAGGATGCTGAGAATACCATAACTGAAGCATGAAAACAATGAAGATTTCTTAAAGAAAATGGAAACAAAAATGATACTTAGAATCAGAAAGAGGCAGTTGAAATTTCATCATGAGAAATGATGCTTTAGAGAATCAGACATTCACAAGTCATATTCAATGTAAGAGAGATAGGGTAACCGAGTGAGTTCCCTATCTGGTGAGTTGTATTCTAGAAAGTTGGGGTAAGAGGATAGGAGAAGAAAAATGTCAATGGCTTAAAAGAATAGGGAGTTAAGGTATTCCATGATTGCCCACATCCTGAATTTTTTAAAAAACAAGCAAACAAAAAACTTAGGTATTTTGTTTGGACTGAATTGAGAATGGCAGTAAATTCTAGACATTCTACTCACAGATGAAGAGGAGATTTATAGCAAAGAAATATTGTCCTACAGAAGGATTCTCAAACTAATGTGGCAGTCTTCAAGAAAATAAGAACAAAAAAAACACATGCACTTATAAACAGAAAGCAACACTTTAAAATTACTAAGATGAATAATGAGAAAAGTGAGCTTGGAGAATTTGACACTCACAAGACATATAGTAGGAAAACGGAAACAGCAAGTGCTTGTGTAAATGAATAGCAGAATAGGAAAAATATTAAAGGGATAAACACTGCTTATAAGTAAGAAAGACAAGAAGGAGTGGAGAGCCATGATCACAAAGGAACATGAAACATAAAAGCAGGATAAGAAGTTTTGCACCAAATCTAGCCATAATACAAGATTCAAGATAAGAACATGAAACTGAAAAATAAAATCATATCTGACTAAATATTTTACAATAATAAGTAAGAGAATAGGATGTGAACTCATTAACCAGTGCAGGAGTTACTACCAATCACAGATGATCTACAAAACTGTAATGATGGAAACTCCTGCTATCTGCATTTAATTTGTTAAAATGAAATACTTGCTTGTGGATTATTAATGATTTACTGCAATGAAGATGGATTTTAGTACTTTATTCTATGAGTTTATTTGTATCATAGAATGAAGATGGCAATCAATTTTTTAATTACACTGGGTACATTTTCTGCAGGGGTAATTTAAAATTTATTTTAATATTCAATCAACTTTATTGTTGCATCTAATAAAAAGTCACACCATCTTAATCATTAAAAATAAAAATACTTTAATAAAGCTGTTGAGTGAAAACAGAAAGAAACACCAAAACATTTAATCATCATATGACAAAAAATGGTTTCTTAGTCAGTGGATCTGCACAACCTTCCAGTTAATAAATCCTTTGAAAATATTGAACATTTTTCAACCGATGTTTTGCATCCCTGAATACAATAAAAACAAGCATTGTGATCCCTTCAAAGATTAACTTAAGCAAAGCTACTCAACCAGTCAAGCCAGTAAGAAATGGCAATAGTTCTATGTGACGCTTGCACTCTGCCATGCCAAGCTACGTGACGCTTGCACTCTGCCACGCCAAGCTACGTGACGCTTGCACTCTGCCACGCCAAGCTACGTGACGCTTGCACTCTGCCACGCCAAGCTACGTGACGCTTGCACTCTGCCACGCCAAGCTACGTGACGCTTGCACTCTGCCACGCCAAGCTACGTGACCCTTGCACTCTGCTACACCAAGCTACGTGACCCTTGCACTCTGCCACACCAAGCTACGTGATGCTTATACTCTTCCTCTTCACTTTCTCCCTTGCCTTTTTTTCTCATGCATAATGCAAGGAAATCAGATTTCTTTACATCTAAACAAACAACTACAAACAAGGAACTTTAACATGCACTCACACTAAAAAACAATAAGTTGTAAAAACAAAAATAAATATATTCTATATTTAAAAATCTTTGTCTTTTTCTTAGGTGTGGGTTTATTCAAATCTGCAAAAAACTAACATGGTTTATACTGCCAAAAATTAACTGCGACATTAAAGTAAGTTTGCGTTCAGTATATTGTCAGCATGGTTAATCTGGGATTTCTTTCATACAATAAATAAAGCCAACATGAACCAAAAAATATAAAAAGCAATGTATTAACAGTTTAGTATCAACTATCTTTGAGACATTTGGTTTTTATGGTAACATGATACATATTTGCTGATAGTAATCCAGTAAGTCTTCTTGTCACCATAAAAATGAAATATCTCATTACTAAGAAGCAAAGATAAAGCCATGAGACACAAAGTTACATTTTTTATAAGAATATACAAAATAGATTATTTGCTTTTGAAAATCTGATTAGTGATTTAGGATATGACTTTTTATTAACTGGCCCAAACAAAAAAAAGTGATATGCAGTTTGAAGTGCAAGATGCAAATCATTAGATATTGTAGCAAAAAAAAAAAAAAGACTGAAGGCTGCTGTTTATAGTTAAGGGATATCAGCTTAAGCTCCAACACAATGAAGATTTTTTTCACAAAAAAGATGAGTTCTAAAGAGAGTTAACTCAGCTTTGTGTAGTAGAAAAGAAGTCAGAAAACTGTGCCTTGTTGGGGTTTTAATGGAACCTATGGTAATTTTTAACATTGCTGTTCCTTTGATAGAAGATGCCATCTTCTGAAAAGAAGCCTCAAATAGTAACAGAGAACTCTTGTTAAATTTTTGTCATTCAAGATATTTAATTTCAAATACATGGTTTGTTAACTTCATAAAACTTTGAATCACTGGGTATAGTCCAGATAAAGTAATCAAAATGGTTTTTGACTTCAGACTCAGACTGTTCTTTTAATGTTATGACATTGTCAATAACATCATTGATTTGCTTAGATAAATCAGGATTTGTTGAGACTTGGATTTGATATTTTGCAGCTCAGGTTGGGGCTAAAAAATTCAAAGACAACCTGACAAGTTGATTGGGGAGTGGAAATAATTGACCTCTTTCTAGCTTTGGCAGGTTGTGAAGCTATAATGAAAATTTCTGTTATGGTATACCCCAAAACAAAAAAATTGGAGAACTTGATTTTCATTGAAATTTCAGAAATTATTAAAAGAAGTTGACTACTGATCACATGTCATAGAACAATGCAATACAACAATTGTCTTCTCTGTTTCTTTTATTCTCAGTAACCCCTTGTAGCTTGTTTTTATTGACTTGCTTGGTATGAAATGACAAAAAAAAAAAGATGGAATTATTAACCGAGTTCAAATTGCTGCCTAATAAATTGCGCATTCACAAAAATGTCTTTAGAAATGACATGAACAAATTTTTTCCCTCATATCAGCTCTCGTTTAAATAGCATTACAGACTGGAACTTCCAACTTTGGGTAGCAGCCATTTTAATGAACAGGCTAAGCTGAATTGAAAATTACAAAGATTCCAATAGACAACAACCGCTTTACTATCTTTCCTAAAATGCCCTGACAATTGACAGATATAAAAAACAGAACCTGCTGAGAGCCATGACTACCTTTGTTCTAAATGGAAATGAAATTAAGAAAGAAGTTTTATTTTCTGTCGTAAATCTGACTAAATTTTGCATAAGCATTTTCTGGACAAACAAATAATTTGCATTTTTTTATGCAAATTTTTATAATTACTTCCAGTACACGTGAAAATCTCTTGGTTTTTCCTATTCGAATTTTCAGATGAATCACAATTCTTGAGTTAATAATTAAATAAGCTCCTTGTTATTTTCATAACAATAAAGCACCCATGGAAATTTCTGTATTACTCTATTAAATGTTTGAGTTTAACAATTTCAGCAAAGTATTCCAATAACAAACATAAGTCTAAATGCAGGTCATTATTTAAAGAAGTAAGAGGATACAAATGAAAAGATTCAAAGCTAGAGATGTTTTCCATTTCACTGAAGCAGATGTTAAATGTATGGTAGGGGTTTTGGCTTCTTTATCTTATTTGTTTTTCTCATTATGAATGTAGTGTGTTTCTCACTAAAACCAAACGGCATTAAGTATCATCTTTCTTCCTAATAAAAACAGAGTGGGACAATGGACTTGTGCATAGAAATGTTGATTTATGAATTCTGTGACATAGTGGCTATGATTTCAATTCAGTTGTACAGTGTGCCCCTGTACTCAATAGAAATGAGCAAGCAATAACTGAACAGTACTAAATAAAATAATAACTAGATGATATCCCTAGACACGGACAGTGGACCGAGAATAGTCTGTTGATTAAATAAAGGGTTCAGTTTAGAATTGTCAGTATGTTACCCTTTCTGAACAGTACTAAATAAAATAATAATTAGATGATATCACCAGACATGAACAGTAGAATGAGAACAGTTTACTTCTGTAGAATAAATAAAGTGTCTAGATTAGAATTCCCTGAATATTTACTTGTGCAAAAAAAAAAATACACAAATTGTGGCACAAGGACAAAAAGGGAGTGGGTAGAGGGTGGTCTTCAGTACCTATCCTATACTTAGCTAAACACTATCATGACCCAATCACTCATTACAATTTGCACATTCACCACAAGAACCCATCCATCACCTCTCAATCCTTCACACACCACAATACAACATATTTACAAGGAACACCTAAAAAATGTGGAAATAAACTCATGACAATAAAAATGCATACAATAATATATATATATAAATAAAAGATTTAATGAAAAATGAGATGATGGGGAAAAAAAAACAAAAACAAAAACAAACCAAAAACAAAAACAAACTATAACATAATTTTAAAAAATAAAATTAAACAATGTTAGAATTCCTAATCTAATAATTCTAATCTCACAATGTTAGATTAGAATTCCTTGTATGTTACCTTTGATATACATCATCTGGAACAACTACTGAAACATTGTGATAATAACCACAAAGATCAGGGCAATAGTCTGAATATAAATAGTTTAAATAAAATTAGAATAGTTCATTATTTTATCTGATGTAATAGCAAGGTGTAATTTATTTTCTAACTTACTGATGGTGGATCAAACAGAATAGTAATATGATGCTCAAGAAAGATCAATCAAGAAGTCTTATTAATTTATACAAACTCAACTTTACATTGATGGTGTTTATGTAAAAGAGTTCTGTTATGCCATTAAATAGACACTGAATATTCTTTTGCTGGTCACTTCTTAGAAATTGGCAGTTGATAATCATTGTCACTGTGTTGGGTTATATCTCAGTATATAGAGTCATGACAGTTCATGATTTGTTTTGCAATGATTTTTTCTTATTTTCGTGCAGCAGAAAAAGTGTAAAAAATTGTACCTATATGGATGTCATTTGAAATGACAGATCAGCAGTGTTCATCATTGTCTGTACACAAAAGCAACCTATTTGTAAAATTAGTCATTAGTTGTTATAAAAGAAGGATTCATCTGCTCTATTATAATTAAGACTCTGTGTGTGTGTATATATATATATATATATATTCTTCCTGTCATGCTGCTCATGGAGAAAGTGACAATAGTGAAGCAGTGTTGACTCAGTTTATTCTCTTAACTAGCAGTTATGAAAGCTCTTGCTGCATTTTAGCTCTTTGACAGTGTCTTAATTATTTTATTTTTTTGTAATAACATATATGTGTGTGTATATATATATATATATATATATATCCTCACTATTATAATAAAGATCCTTATGTGTGTGTGTATATATATATATATATATATATATATATATACTCTCTATTGTAATAAAGACCATTGTGTATGTGTGTGTGTGTATGTGTGTGTGTGTATATATAGAATAAATAAAGAACAAGGTAGGAAACATCTCAATCTAACATGTTTTGCCTTTATCAAATTTTTTTGAAAGATCAAGCTAAAGATGAAAATCTTTTTCGGCGATCAAATTAAAATAAAATTTTTTTACAAATGAAAATCTTTTTTGTAGTTCATTCTTATTGGTTAGATATGTGTCACATGTATTAAAGCAATAAATCATTATTTTTAAATGTATATATATATAGAAAATTTACCAGTATATAAAAAGTGATTTCTCAAGCATAATTTTTAGTCATTAATGTAAAGCTCCATTAGGCAACTGAGCGAGAGGATGGGTCCTTCATGGATATACATGCTTTTTTGTAATTGCCTCACTCCAAGCAAGGCAGTACTGCCATTGATGCACAGGAGGTTACATCAGAGGAAAGTGAAAAAAAAAAGAACAAGATACAAGGGGTTTCAGAGAATGGATGAGAGGAAGATGGGAATCAAGGAAATAAAAAAAATGGCTATTGACATTGCACTTAAACTCTTGGAAATTGTAGCTATGAGAGAAGCAAGTATACCAATGTATATATATATATATATATATATATATATTGTAATTTTGTTATTTTAGTGGTTTATAAAAGCATTGTATCACTACACAAAAATTTTCATGTTTCAGAACATTTTAAAAGAAATGGTAAAAATGATTTATTTAGAAAATATATGAATTCATGGTTATTTAAAAAATTAAGGAGTAGTAGGTGGAGGAAGTTAAACAATATGCTTTTAGGTGTGTCAATATTGTTCAATCAAAAATGAGAAGTAGGTTGAACTATGAAGTTGGAAGTTTGAGTCATGAAAATGAACAGAGTAGCTGGATATCAACATATAACACTTCTTAATTTTGTCTGTGTAAGATACATAATGGGACCATACATTATTTAAATGGGTAGACAATAATTCATCACATCAGGTTGGATTTTAGGTTTTTTTTAAATTTGATTTTGTACTACCTTATCAGTTAAAGAGGCTAGATTGTTTAACTTACTGCCAATCATTTGGTTAAAAGGATGATGTATACCAAATCATTTTTCTATTTCAATTTTTCCTGTTATAATCATATTTTTTAATGTATTTGATATCATGGTTTTTATATCTACCATTCTTTAGGTGTTTATCAAAGGGAGACATATACTCAGTTTCACTCACAAGACTTGGGTCAACCTGTGGTATGGTTTTCAGGCACTTTCCAATGGTGCTGCATGTTGGAATCCCCTCTTCCAGACTGATAACATCAAGAATTCATGGTCAGAAAGTAAATGTTCTAACCACTTGGTCATGCACACACACACACACACACACACACGCATATATATATATATATATATATATATATATATATATTGTGCATTTGAGCAGCAAAATCTCTTTTATGCAGGTTTCATTAAAAATGACAAGGGATTATGGTTAAGTTTTTTTATACAAGTTCTCATGTAATATATATTTTTTTACTTTCAGAACAAATTATATAAAATATGTCTAAATGTTTTGTTTTTCTGAGCACTTTCATTTATACTTTTAACAATTATCAAGGATAAATTTTATTTTAATTGTAATTGAATGTGCATATTTTTGTATGTATGTAGAGTTATGTGTGTGTTTTATATTTCAAACATGGTAAGAACATTGTTGCCATGTTCATAGTTAATATTTTTAAGTGTTCAATTTTTCTTTTTTTATTAATCATGCTTCCATTGTTTTTAGCATTTTTTGCATGTGAATGATGCTATTATATTCATATTACAAATGATATTTTGGAAAGAGTTTGTTATGTGTGTGTTTAAATGGGACTGAATTGAACTATGGTCTGAGAGATGCAATGAGAGTCTTCTCAGCTGGTAATGTGTCTAATGTAATAATTTATAAATTTGGACTGATCAAAAACACAGTTCTTCAAAGGACACGTAAATTCACAAATAATATTTGTTCTCTGTAGTTTAGAGCTAGTAGGTGATTTACTATTTTTGATGATTAGGTTAGCAGTTTATGTTCTGAAAAAAAAAAATTCTAAAATCACATGCAAAATTATATCAAAACTTAACCATAACAGTTTATCATTTTTAAAAAAACCTATATATTTTCAGGAAGATGGAGCTCATCAGCCCAGAAAATCAATTCATGTAGAGGAAGGAAAATGCCCATTTTAAACTGAGCTACTTATACTAAATATTAATTTGCATAACAACATCAGTCAGTCAGTTAAGTGGCATACATGATACATGCTTTGGTGATCATGTCTCAAAAGTGACATGACTTACCAGGTAGAAGATTTTTCTGTAATATGTTGCCATTACTTTCTGTGATAAACTGGTTGCTAACCAAGGCTATAGAACCCAGTCTGTCCTGCTATTTAACCCATAACTAGAGGGAGAATTGATGGAGTCATACCTTTCTCAAGGGTATCTGCACATATGTTAATGCAATGAATTCAAATGGAATTCAAACTTGGCTCTCTGATTTCTCATTCCAAGTCAATATTCATTGCACCACAACACACATGCACATAGCAAGGTAGGTAGACAAATACTATTTAAATAAAGTATGGGTATCTACATTACAAATGATGTTTGTAGCAACAGAAATAGATATTATGTATATTTTTCATAATTATACATGTATTATGCATTATAAATGTAGAACAATATTTAGAGAGTGACAAAAGTAATTAATAATGATAACACTGTAATAGAAATATGATTCTACAGAAAGATACTCAGAAAACCACGGACTGAACATGTGTTCAACAATGAAGTTTTAGAGAAACAGAATACTTATACTAAATATCAGAAAGAGAAAGAGCTAGCTGATTTGAGGTAATAATAAAGAAAACTTCAGAAAAAAATGAATAGAGAAAAGGGCCCCTTCAAGATTACTTTTAATCATTGAAAACAATAGAATTTGAAGCCTGAAAGGCTCTTGAAAGGGGATTTGGAGCCTGCCAAATCAAATATAAAGAACTTTGTTGTCACCCTTGAAATATTGAACTTTTGCAACTAATTTAAGCCCTTACTTCTTACTGCATCATATTTACATTGAGTAAAGTTGTGAGTCTAAAGTGAGATCTAATTACCTCTGACTTAAAGCAAAGGTATTGTATTCAGTTGCATTAGTCTGTTTGTCCATGGTCAAAATATCTCAGGACCTACACGATAGATTTGAATGAAACTTTCAGTGATGATTAGCCTCATGATTGACACAAAGTGATTAGATTTTAGGTTTGATCTAGAAAAGGATAAAATTTCCTGTTTATTTTTTCAGTTTTAGTAATAAAATTTAATTTTTGTCTTTTAAAAGCCAAATACTGAATTACCTCCCCTGTTTAATTTTAAGTGTGCATTTAATTTTGAGAGTGGTCAAGTTCATTTTTTGTATTTTCACATTTGGGAGTGTTCAAATTCAATGCAATTATTTTTTCTCATTTTAATAATCATCCCTTGCTGATTGCTGAGATGATTTTACTATTTCCTTGATGGAGCTATGCAGTCTTTAGCTGCTCTTTCTAGTTGATATATAGGTTTTGTATATTAAAAACAGATAAGGTTGTCCTTTAGGACAAACTATAGCTACTACATACTTCTTCATGAAACTATTCATATGTTTCATCATAAAGGTTTCAGTTGCCTATATATTAGGAGACTCAAGGTGCTACTCTATGTTTCTACAGGTTCTATCTGGCTCAGAATAATTAGGTCTTATCTATTGTTTTGTGTGAAGGATCTTTTGCATGACACCACTGTAGTTCAATGCCAAAGATCCAGTCTATTAGATTCAACCATTGATGACACACAACATCTTGCCGTCAATATCTTCACTGTAACCATAGCTGAAATGACTTCTGGGTTTTACACCTTGCCAAAAAGTAATCCATAATTTGGTCATTATAATTTTGAATTCAGAGTTATAGTTCTCTTAGATCCCTTGTTCCCTGTTTAGGATGTGGTTTCCAGCTTTCTCTTTTCCAATCTTTTTACTCTTAAGTAGTCCCCTGCGCATCAGTGGCGTTACCGCCTTGCTTGGGGTGATATGATTAAAAAAGAAAAAAAGATTGGTTGCCAATCACAACTAGAGAGCCCATTCTACCCTACTGTTCACCTAATGCTGGGAGAAAAGAGATTGATTCATATCTTTCCAAAGAGTATTTGCATGAAAGGAAATTGAATGGAATTCAAACTTGGCTCTATGTATTCTCATTCTGAATTGTTATCCATTATCTCAACAGTGTAAATCATCACAAATGCTGATTAAGAAACAGAATAAAAAGAACTACATAAAATTGGATGTTTTTTACTCAACAATTTATCTTGAATAATGACAACAGAATTTCAAATTAGATTTTCAGTAAAATTTAATAAACAGCTTTCTTATTGAGGTGTGCATTGTGGCGCAATGGATATCAGAGAATTGAGTTCATTGCATTCACTTATGCACAAATACCCTTGGGAAAGCTATGACTTCATCTCTTCTCCCTCCAGCTATGGGTTCAATAGCAGAACAGATTGGATTCTATAAGATTTGTTGGCAACCAGTCTACTACAAAAAAAATGGCAATTTACTGCGTGAAAATCTTCTACCTAGTCAGTCATGGGTCGAAAGAGACATGATCGCCTAAGCATGTATCAAGTATGGCACTTAACTGACTGATTGTTGCACTATCTAATGCTGAGGAAGTTCTATAGATACAATAGCATGATATTATAATATAGTTTGTTTTTTTTATAATTTATTATAATATCAGGAAGATATTTCTTATGGGAAACAAGATTAAAAACTATCACAAAAAACAATCAGAATGAGACATTTCTGAAATTTCTGGGATGTAAAATGAGAATGAAGTGTTGAAAAATTTGACACTTGCAGGACATGCTAAAGGCAAGATGGATAGAGAAAAAACAAAGTCACCTGTAATGAGATTGTGTAAAAGTGCAGGTGAACAAGAAGGGAAAAGGGATAGTAACAAGATAAACACTGCGAAAAGATATGAAGGATTGGAAGTTGTGGAGAGCCATTGATCATGCGCATCCTGAAGGAACACAGCACATAGAAGAAAAATGTCTCTGATAGTTAAACTGACAATATCAGTGCATGTCAAAGAATTCTTCCTAATGTGTTATCTCAACCAGTGAAGTCAGAAGCAGTTTCCTTTGAGAGGATAAAACCTTCATACCAATAACATAATTCTTTTCGGCTTTGTCACAGATTAGTCAGTTAAGTGCCATATTTGATACACACTTGGGCGATCATATCTTTTGTTTTTTTTTTATAAGCGTTTCACGCCGAGCAAGGCATGTCACTGCCACTACTGTGCAGGGGGCTACGTAGAGTGGAGAAAGGCTGATTAAATATAGGAAATAACAGAGGGTGGGTGATAGGCGGGTGAGGATACCGAGAATGAGGGTTGGGTAGATGAGAGTGTTCTGAGAATAGTTGGGAGTTAGTGTGATAGGAGGTGTCTATTGACCCTACATTTAAACACCTGGAGATTGTAACTGTCGGGAAAGCAGACTTGTGGAAGGGAGTTCCACAGGCGGGAAGCGCGAGAAAAGAAGCTGTTGGAGTAGAATTTATGGTTACATCTTATTTGTTTAACTGTAAAAGGGTGGGACCTAGTTGCTAATCTAGTATCTCGTGTAAATTCGTGCTTAGGCGGCACCAGTGATCTAAGCTTATCGGAGCAGAAGCCATGAAAGTACTTGTAGAAGAGGCACAGGGAAGCTACATCACGCCGGTGTGAGAGCAGCTGCAGCCGGTCTGCCAAGTCAGTATCAACCACGTTACAGATCCTCCTTTGTATTCTGTCAAGAAGCCCAAGGAGAGCAGCAGGGGCACCCGACCAGATATGGCAGCAATATTCAATACACGGGCGGATGGTAGATTTGTATATGTGCAGAATAGATTCAGGTGGGAAAAATTTCCGGGCACTGCACAGGGAGCCCACTTTCATAGCAGCAGATTTGGCAATGGATTCAATATAGTTATTCCATTTGAGGTCCGCCGAGAGTGTAAGGCCAAGGAGGCGTAGTATTTTACTCTCTGGGAGGCTAGCCTGTCCCATGCTAATGGGAGGTAGATGCGATTGTCTATGGTGGTTAGTTGATAACAGCTTTGTTTTGGAGGCATTGAAATTTACCAACCATTTCCTACCCCAGGTCACTACGCATTGGAGGTCCTTTCAAGTGCGGCAGCGAGGTTCACTTTGTCGTCCAGACCTGGTTTCTGATCGATGCGGGAGTAGATTGTTGTGTCGTCGGCATACATGCCAACTTGGGATCTAATGGTGTCGGGGAGATCATTAATGTAGATCAGAAAGAGCGTGGGACCTAGGATAGAACCTTGAGGGACGCCCGCGTTCGTCTGGTAGTTTTGGGAGTCATGCCCATTTAATACCACCTTTAATGTGCGGTTAGAGAGGAAGGACTGGATGAGGTCAAACAGATGTCCAGTTATCCCATAGCTCCGCAGTTTGCACAAGAGGCCAGCATGCCAGACCCTGTCGAATGCTTTGGAGATATCCAAGGCAACGGTTCGGGCTTCACCATTCTTGTCGAGTGCCTGGTATATACTCGGTAATGGTCGTTAGCATATCAGCAGTAGACCTGGTGAAGCGAAACCCATACTGTTTGTCAGAGAGAAGCCCGTTGGTCATAAGGTGCTGAATCACCTCGGCATTGATAATGGCTTCGAAAACTTTGCCAAAGATTGGAAGGAGACTAATAGGACGGTAATTGGCGGGGTCTGAGGGTTCGCCAGAATTCTTAAATATAGGTACTACGCAGGAGGACTTCCAACAGGCAGGAAAGCAGGAAGCAGATAGGCAGAGGTTATAGAGTTTAGAGAGGACAGAGGAGAGTTCTGGGGCACATTTCTTCAGTACTATGACTGGGATTCCGTCACCGCCGCTCGCTTTGTGTGGGTCAAGTTGCGCAATTATCTTGGCGACCAGCAAGGGTGAAATGTGGACGTTATTTAGTTGAGCCTTAGTTCTGGGTGGGAAGTCTGGTGTAGGTATTCCTAACGAGTCCAGTGTCGAATTGGTTGAGAATCTATGGGCAAAGCATTCAGCCTTGTCGGCTGGGGAGGTGAGAACTTCAAATTCATTGATTAGTGGGGGTATTGAAGTCTTGTTCCTGCTGAGCACGCTTTTGCAGAGACGCCAGTAATCTTTGGAGCCAAACTTAGAGGATGCTATGCGTTGCCTAATTCTGGTAGCAAACGCCCTCTTGGCTTTGTTCAGTACTTTTTTACACTTGTTCCGTGCTGAGGTGAAAAGGTGCCTGTTTTGGTTCGACGAGCAGCTTCGATAGAGCCGGAAGAAATGGTTCCGGTGGGCAATAGTGGTCGAGCAAGCGGGTGAGAACCAGGGGGACGAATTAGGTTTTAGTTGGAATTTTCTGGCAGGGATAAAAGCATCGATGCCAGCCTTAACCCAAGAGGAGACTTCGGAGGCACAGTCTTCGACAGGAAGATCAAAGACGTTGTTCCAGGGGACGTCGCAGAGGAAGTCCCTGAACGAGTCCCAGTCGGCTCTTTGGTAGCAGTATGATATTCTGCTGGTCTGGTTTTCTTGGGTAGAGTCAGTGCGGATTGATATGTTTACGGAGACTACGGCGTGGTCAGAGTTTCCAAGGGGGCAGAGTTGCCTGGTAGTGCAGGAGTCTGGGATGGAGGTAAAACAAAGGTCGAGTAAAGAGTCCCTTCCATTAGGGTTTTTAGAGAGACGTGTGGGGAAGTCCACCACTTGCGTTAGAGCTTGGGCTATTGAAAAGTGCATGGTGCGGATCCCAGCAAGGTCGGTGGCTGAGTTTTCAAGCCACTTGGTGTGGTGAGCGTTAAAATCGCCAAACACAAATATATGGGCAGATGGGTGAGAAGAAATGGCCCTGTCGATGTTAGTTGAGATGCAATCAAGTAACGTCATGACTGATTGGGCAGAAGGTTATCCCGCAGTAGTTTGCCATTGCTTTCTGTGGTAGACTCGTTGCCGACCAAGGCTACAGAACCCAATCTGTCCTGTTATTTAACCCATAACTAGAGGAAAGAGATGAATTAATACCTTTCCCAAGGGTATTTGTATGTAAGTGAATGCAAGGAATTCAACTGGAACTCGAACTCGGCTTCCTGGTTTTTAGTTCCAAGATGATATCCACTGCACCAACTGCAAATAGGTTGCAGGGAGTCAAAGAGAACAAGAATACTAGTACGAAGAAAGGACAATAAAAGAACAAGGTCCAGAAAGACAGAAAATATTGATTAACATTGCATTTAATTTTTGAAAGATTGTAGGTGGTAGGAAAGCAAGAAACTGGAAGAGAGTTCCACAGGCGAGAAGTGGAAGAAAAGAAACTATTAGAATGAAGCTTACAGTTACATCTATCTAGTTTAACAGTAATATGATGAGACCTAGTTGAAAATCTTGTAGTACACTTCAATTCATATGGCTGCATCTCATTAGAATAATTTCCATGAAAATATTTATAGAAAAGACAGAGAAAAGCAATATTACAGTGGCAGGAAAGTGACTGAAGTTGAAATATCAGGTTAGAACTGATTATGTTACAAATTCTTCAATGGATTTTGTTGAGTCTTGAGTCTTCTTTTTCCAATCTTTTTACTCTTTCCTTTTTTCTTTTTCAATTGGAGTAGATAGACTAAACTATCGCCCAGTTCTCACTCCACTCACGTCTATTGAACCAGTGAAGAGGCTCATCCTTTGTTCACTGTTTAGGATGTGGTTTCCAGCTTTTTCTTTTCCAATCTTTTTACTCTTTCCTTTTTTCTTTTTCAATTGGAGTAGATAGACAAAACTATCGCCCGGTTCACACTCCACCCACGTCTATTGAACCAGTGAAGAGGCTCACCCTTTGTTCACTGTTTAGGATGTGGTTTCCAGCTTTTTCTTTTCCAATCTTTTTACTCTTTCCTTTTTTCTTTTTCAATTGGAGTAGATAGACAAAACTATCGTTCGGTTACTCCACCCACGTCTATTGAACCAGTGAAGAGGCTCACCCTTTGTTCACTGTTTAGGATGTGGTTTCCAGCTTTTTCTTTTCCAATCTTTTTACTCTTTCCTTTTTTCTTTTTCAATTGGAGTAGATAGACAAAGCTATCGCCCGGTTCACACTCCACCCACGTCTATTGAACCAGTGAAGAGGCTCACCCTTTGTTCACTGTTTAGGATGTGGTTTCCAGCTTTTCTTTTCCAATCTTTTTACTCTTTCCGTTTTTCTTTTTCAATTGGAGTAGATAGACAAAGCTATCGCCCAGTTCCCACTCCACTCACGTCTATTGAACCAGTGAAGAGGCTCATCCTTTGTTCACTGTTTAGGATGTGGTTTCCGGCTTTCTCTTTTCCAATCTTTTCACTCTTACGTGCATCAGTGGCATTACCGCCTTGGTCGGGGTGATATTATTAAAAAAAAAAGTATATATATATATAAAACAGAATTACCAGACCAGATATGATAGCAACAGTAAATGCAAGAAAAAATGGTGGATTTATACATGTATAATATGTATTCTGGGAAAAACAAAATGTTGAAGAAAGTGTTTTTTAAGTAAAACTTGCACAAACCAATGATATTATTTTTCATGCATCAGTAATTTTTTCTGTGAAAATAAAGTGGATGCATTACAACTGAAGTAAGCATCTTATTAGTATAAATAATAGCAAAAGAAGCAATTTTTTGTGAGACCTTCAAAAAAGGAAGATCAATAGTTAAAAATTGCTATGTAAATGATTCATCTTTGTTTTAAAGAAAACAAGCATTTATTAGATTGAGTAGAGAGGTGTTACAGTATCATGAATTAAAAGCTTGACTAAAACCACAAGAACTTTATAAAAATTGCATCACTTAAACACTTTCAACAGCAACAGCAACTAAAATGGATAGCACATGTAACTAGTAGAACAAATAATATTATAATCCAGATGTGAATTTTCTATACGATCAAAAACACAAGATTAGAAAGGAAACCCTCCATCAATATTGGAAAGGGCAAAATCAATTAGTGAGTTATTTCCTGAAAAATTTTATTAAGAAGATTCTATAAATTTCACTTGACAGCAACATTAACTGTTTTGTGAATAAATGCCAGATATTTCCTTTTATGAAGACGGCTAATCTTACTATGAATAATAGTGTTATGCATCCTGTATCTGTTATAGATTCTGTGAAAATATGTAGAAAGCAAGACTTTTGGAGCAAACCTCATATTAGCAGAAATGACAGCAAAAGACAGAATTTCCCATGAGACTCTCCAAGAAGTAAAAGATAAGTATCTTTCATCTTCATGAACTCTGCATCCCAACCATAGAGCACCCACTCCACATATAACACAAAGTGAAAAACTAAAGGTTACTTATTGTATGCTTTGGCATAGGGAATTTAGTAGAATAAGAAATAATGGCCTGTCAAAAAGGAAGGAAGAAATCATTTTAATAGGGGATGAAAGAACAAACTGTTTTATCTTGTCTCATGAGAAAATGATAAAAAACCAAAAAACAAAAACAAGTGCAACGAGAAAGAGAAACAAAATAAGCAAGTCAGAAAAAAAAAGAGAGATAGAGTAATAAAGGCAGAATAGAGAGATGAGAAGAAGTATAAAAGAAGGAGATAGATAAAAGTGGGAAAGAAAGAGAGAGAGAGAGTGAGAGAGAAAAGCAATGAAAGTGACACATAAATGAGAATAACTTTATCATGAAGAATTTGAACAGTCCATTCAAAACATGAAACAGCTGAACTGTTCAGAGAAAAGAAACAATTTGATGGGAAATTAACTGTGGAATTATCCCACATATTTGCCAAAGAATATCTACTAATGGCCACTAGACAGCATAGCCAAATCACTATCAAAAAAACAAAAAACACAAAAATTTCATTCTCGTTCTCTACATGATGCATCAGATAAAACATGTCTTGTCAATTTCCAGGAGACCTTTTGTTTCTCAGTGAACCTCATGTCATACTGAATACAACACAGCATACAAGCTTATTTGACTCTACACAAAAATATCTAAGAATTATATTAAACCAACAAATGAAGAACTCTTCTCAACTTTAATCTCATCATCTTTAATAAGAATTTCACATACATGCAGCCTTCACACTGACCAGTCTTGTATTCTTTCCATTTAGTTTGTTTTGGCAATAAAATATGCAGCTAATTATTGTACATAATAGTTTGTATATACAATGCATCTAATATTCTCCCATATCAAGCAGTCATTTCTCAACATAACTTATTCATAAAGGAGCTGAATTATCCATACAAAACTTGAAATAGTTGAACTGTTCAGAGGAAAAACTTAATTTGATTGGAAATGTTTTCATTAAAAGTAAAAGAAATTCTAAGTTTGTGAAAGAAACTAATCTAATAGAAAAGAAATACATGAATTGAAGAGTTGGAAAAGAGAATGAGAAAAAATGATAATGACAAATAAATTTTAAAAAAGAAAAGAAAATTTTATTCTGGTTAAGATTGGTAATTAATTTATTATGAAACCATGTTGAGCAGACCATAACTGGCTACCCAACATTTATGATACTATTTCAGACAAAGATGTTAAAAAACGTCTACTGTGGCTCAGGCAAACCGAGTTTATAGTGCAAGGAGTTTGATCATAATTCCTTTGCACTATATCTGTTTTCCCAATATTGATAGCAAAAAGGCAATAAATGAAAATGAGAAGAAAGGACTAATTATGAATTGTAAGAAGAAAGAATGTATGGTTGTCGGTAAGAGGAAAAACCTCCAAAACATACTTTGAATTGAATCAAGCACATGAAAATGTTAATAAGTACTTTCACGGCTTCTGCTCTGATGAACTTAAATCACTGGTGCCCCCTAGGTGTGAATTTGCACAGGATACTAGATTAGCAACTAGGTCCCACCCTTTTACAGTGAAACCAACAAAATGTAACCGCAATTTCTACTTCAACAGCTTCTTTTCTTGCACTTCCTGCCTGTGGAATTCCCTTCCGCATGCTTGCTTCCCCGACGGCTACAACCTCCAGGAGTTTAAATGTAAGGTCAATAGACACTTCCTGACACACTAACTTGCACCCATTCTCTCCAACACTTTCCCTATGTACCTCCTAACTCATCTATCACCCTCCTTCTGACATTTCCTATACCCAATCGCTCTATGTAACCCCCCACCCTGCACTATAGTGGCAGTGGACTGCCTTGCTTGGGGTGATATGATTTAAAAAAAAAAAAAAAAGAAAGTGTTTTAACAAAGGATGAAAAATAGGACACCAAAATCTGAAGGATTCCTTCTAAAAGCTAAAAATTAACAAACAAGAAAATTGCATTAGAAATTAAGAAAAATGTGCTGATTATCAGTCATTCTGTATGGCCAGGAATGCTGGACATCTCACAGATGAAGAAGAAACAGAAATGAGATTCTACAAAAAGATACTGAGAATACCATGAACTGAACATGTAGCTAACAGGGAAGTTTTAAGGAAAATGAAACCAAAAAGCATACTTCAACTAAGAATCAGTAAGAAATAGCTGAAGATTCTATAACATACAATGAGGAAAGATGTCTTGGCAAATTTAACATTCATGGAATATATTAAAGGCAAAGGAAGCAGGGGAGAGCAGTGAACCTACCTCATAAGATTGTATAAATGGATGGCAAAATGGATAGAAAAAATAACCAGGAAACAAACCTTACGAAGAACTACAATGGATAGAAAAATGTGGATAGCCATGGGACATAGCATATAAATGAAAGAAGGTGTTGAATATCTGGTAAGATCCACTATTTCAAATATTTGTTTCAAAGGCAGAATGTAAAATTAAAGCTCATGTAAAAGGCAAAAGTTTAGATATTAGTTTTCAAAGTAGGCTCTTATATTCTATATCATGGAATTAAAATTCTAATTTTCAAAGCAGGCCTTAATTTTCAAGCCCTGGTAAATGACAGGTTTTTCAAATTTTAAATTTCAAAGCAAGCCAAATCCTGCTAAAAGTTGCAATTTCAAATATTGATTTTTCTAAGGTGGTTCTCTTCATTTGAAATTTGGTCTTATGTCATAAAAATCTCAGCATAGTCAATGTCATTCTGTAGGTAATAACCTGGCTTATATAGTGAATCTCATGTTGGACAATTTACAAGATTATTTGCCAGTTCCTGTGTATATTTATCAATTTATTTTAAAATTCTACTAAATGAAGAGATAGTAGAAACAGTAGAAGAGTTATAAAAATGAAATATTACTTTCTTAAATTGGGCCTCACTATCAGGTTTACAGATATCAGTTCATAGACATTGCTGAAGATTTTAATGATTTTTTTATTGTATATATTGATGGTTCACTGTGTGTTAGTGTGTGAGAGTGAGAGAGAGAGAAAGATGCAATGATGTTGAAAAAAAATATAAATGAAAGAAAGTTGTAAAAAATGAGGAAAGAAAGAGTGAGAATGATGATGATAAGAAGATGGGAAAAGAAAATGTATAGAATAGACACTCTCTCTTGCACACACACTACGTATATATATATATATATATATATATATATGTGTGTGTGTGGATATATATATATATATATAGATATATATGTATAATGAGTGCAAGAAAGAAAATATCAACTGAATGATTGCGAGAAACAGTAAGAGTGATGGATGAATTAAAAAAATAAATGTATAGAGGTGGGTGTTCTCAGCCCAACTTGCTTCCCAAAATCTTATCAAATGAACGTAAATGTTTTGAAACCCGGTTTCCAAGAACTTTAATAGCTCCCTTTCATATATGTAAGCTTTTATGCTTACTAACCCTTTATATATATATATATATATATACATGCACTGTATCAGAAACTAGTGCATATTTTAAGAAGTTCTATTAATGTCTACCAACAATTTTGATCTGGATGTGCAACAGCTTATTTAAAAATTGGAACAAATACTATAAATGCTTAAACAGGCAGAACATGAATTTAATACAACTTCTATATATATATATATATATAGATAGATAGATAGATAGATAGATAGATTTTTTTATTTTCATTTCACCCTAAGCAAGGCAGTATCATCACTGATGCACAGGTGGGCTACATAAGAGAGTAAATTTAAGGTGGAGGAGAGTGAAGAGAAAAACGAACCAGTTACAGAGGGTGTCAGAAAAAAGGGAAGTGAAAGATAGGAAAACAGGTGTGAAGACAGCTGCAAAGGTAGAGAGAAAGAAAAAGAACAAGATACACTGGGTGACGTAGAAAGTCAAGTGGATAAGAGAGGGGAATTGACATTGCATTTAAATTTCTGGAGGTTGTAGCCATCAAGAAAGCAAGCTATGAAAAAAACTTTGCATAGAAACAAAAGAAAACTGCTACCACCAATGTTGAAAAAACATTGAAAAATTTACCAAAGATATTTTAGTTTAAATAAATAATGACTGGGACAAATGTTATAGAAAAAATTTGGACATATAAGTTTAAATATAAATCTTAAATCTAAAATGAAAATTATTAACGTCAAAGGTAGATCTCAAAAGAATCCACTACTACAAGTACACACACACACCCAAACATAATTTACTTAAATATCTAAAGGATGTTCACAATTCCCAAGTTAAATTTAATTTTAATTGTTTTCAAAATTTAAGAAACTCAATTTAAGGTGGCTTAGTTTAAAAGGAACCGAATTATTATATATATTGTAAGGGCTCTACTAAAAATTAACCCGAATTAATTTTTTTGTGTAAAAGGTAATATAGATTTAGCATTAAAAATAAAAAAAATATAAATAAATTTTATGTTAAGGTGGGTTCAACATTGTTCTATATATATATATATATATATATAGAACAAACCACACATATATACTCATACAAACATACACAATTATAAACCCATATCCGCACCCATACATACACACATATCCACATATACATACCTATAAATACATACCCATATGCACACACATACCTATAAATACATATCCATATACACACACACATACCTATAAATACATACCCATATACACACACACACATACCTATAAATACATACCCATACACACACACATATATATATATATATACAAACACACAAATCCTTACAAAAATACATACACATGTATATAAATGCACCCACCCATTACAATTATAACAAAGAGCAGGGAAGTTATATGAGTAATAGAGTCATGGAAAAATAAAAATGGAAATAAGAATCGTCGCAAAAACAAAAAATATTATAAAGGTGCAGGAAAAATGAGGGCTAAAGAGTTGGTTTACAGATTCTTACATGTTAAATAGTAGATATTTAGATTGGAAATGAAAGAAGGAAGGTCTCTATAAGGCTGGGATTATTATTTGGTAGTGAGGTCTAAATTTACTAGCTAAAAAAAAGAAACATTTAATTTACTAAATTCATAGATTAAATTTAAAACTTAATCTTAAGTTTCAAATTCACAAATTTTGGCTCATGGTGGCATTTGCTGATAAATTCTTTATGTAAATTTAAAAGTAAGTGTTGATTTGGGTACTTTAATATTTTTATTTTGCACCTACCTTGAAAATTTCTGGGAGCACGGGCTGAGCCTATCAGTTTCCAATTAACTATGCGGTTTAGTCCTTCTTTCATTTTCCAAAATCTTAGGGAAAGGGCTGTTTAATATTTTATATATATATATATATATATATATATTAGGCTGCAATTTTTCTCTCAAACATGTTTTATTAAAAAAGAAAGCCATTCTATGGGGTCTATATTGCAATCATGGTAAGTGATCATCAGTTACACTTTACGGCAGTGAATGTTGGACAATATCATCAAAGATGAAGAGAAAACTTGAAGCAAATGAAATGTGGTTCTACAGAAGGATGTTGTGGATATTATACACCGAGCATATGAGCAATGATGAGGTATTGGAAAGAATGGAAACAAAAAGGAAATTAATATTGAGCATCAGGAAGAGACAACTAAAGTTCCTGGGACATGCAATGTGGAAGAGGGCTTGGAGAACCTGATACTAACAGGCCAGATAGAGGGAAAAAGAGACAGGGGAAAGCAGCAGATAACATATTTGAAGGCCTTGAGCAGGCAGATGACGGAACAGGAACTGCAAAATGCTACAGGAGAAAGCGTACTAAGAGCCACCAGGGATAGGGAGACATGGAAGGCTATGATCGCCTACATCCTGAAAGGACAAGGCACATAAAAGAAGAACAGAATCAACAATTTGAATAAAAACAGTATGCTCAAAACCTCGGCCACAATGACTTGTTACTTTGTGCTAGCACTACCATAGAAAAATAGTACTGTCTATCAAATTTACCAACAAGATTTGGGAGTCAAACCATGGTGTATTTTTCAAGCTCTTTCCAATAATGCTGCCTTCTCAGACTGACTACCCGGGTTGGTAACATCAAGATCACCATGCTGACAAGTATCCCATGCTGAGACTTGAACCTGAGTCTTATGGTCAGAAAGTGAATGTTCTAACCATCAGTTAAATGCTTGGATGATCATGTCTCGAAAAAGACATGACTGACTGGGCAGAAGATTATCCTGCCCTAAGTTGCCATTACTTTCTGCTGTAGACTGGTTGCCAGCCAAGACTATAGAACCCAATCTGTCCTGTTATGTAACCCATCACTGGAGGAAAGAGACAGATTAATACATTTCACAAGGGTATTTGTGTGTAAGTGAATGCAAGGAATTCAACTAGAATTTGAACTCTGCTCCCCAATTTGTCCTTCAGAGCCAATATCCACTGCACCACAATGCACATCCAGAATGTTCTAACAACTTGGTCATCTACCCATTGATTATACAAATAAGAAATAAGTAACTTAGATTATATTTCCTCCTATATTTGATCATCCAGGTTAATTGTAGAAGATAATGTATTTAAGATAAGCAGTGTTTTTAATTATGATTTTATCATCAAATGGATTGTTAATTTTAATGCCTCTAAAACAGAACTGCCCCTTTTAATCATCTGAGAGACCATTTTCTGACTTCCAAGGCTGATGCTAACCTCTACGAGAGTAACTCATCTCACCTTCTCTAGAAAACTTTTTCCATCAATGATAAGTTGTATCAAATAAAATGGCTAGGTCTGCTAATAAAAAAGTTGGTTCACTGTGTTGTGCTTGACTATTTTTCTTGCCAGAATCTGTCTTACATATTTATAAGTTTAGCATTTGTCATTGCTTAGAATGCTGCTGTTACATTTGGTCTGACAGCTTCTGCTAGAAATTTAGTCTTGATAAAATACAAAAAAGAAACAGCAATGTTATCAGTCCTGACCTAGTATCTAGGCTTCAGTCACTTTTTTACCACCATAATGTAGCTTATCTGAACCTGTTCTACTTTCAGTTAAGTTGGCTGTGAATTAAAAAAAAATATCCACAATCTGTTGTTAGTCGGAACAAAGAATAACTTGCTAATTATTTAAATCTCTGAAACCTAACCATTAATGAGATGGGAGAACCATTCTTGAATTCAATCATCATGGCTTCCAGGATAGTGTCTCGCTGTGCCTTCTTGGGTTGATGTTTTCCCCTGGCATGAAGTGGAAATATTGTATTGAATCATTTGCTAGGTCTGCTGATAGAAAGATTTGTTTACTGTGTTCTGCTAGATAATTTTTCTCTCCAAAATCTATCTTACATTTTTATAAATCTATCATTCATCTATGCTATGAATATTTCTGCAACAAATGACCTGGTGTTTGTGCTATATATTTAGATATCCTTGATTAAATTTAAACAATCTGCAATGTTATTAGTCCTAACATGGCATCTCAGCTTCTGCCACTTTTCCACCACTGTAATGTAGCTTCCCTGAAGCTTTTCAATAAATACTTTCATGGTTATTGTTTAGATGAACTGGGTAACAAGGTATCATCATTTTACAGTTGAATTATCTAGATATAACTGTTAGTTCTATGTTACCTTTCTCACACTTCTCATTTGTGAAATTCTTTTCCAGCTTCTTGCTTTTCATCCCACATTGATGCTCAAAAATTTTTCTTCTTGATTCTTTGTTGTTTACCGTTTTCACTAAATGTTTTTCTAATTCTTTCACATTTAATATCCTCATGTCTTTTTGGCTTTATTGCCTTGATTAAAAAAAGAGCATTAAAAGTAACAATGAGTAAAATTTGTACACTTGTGTAAGTGTGTGTGTGTGTGTGTGAAAGAAAGAGAGAGAAAAGGCATTACACACATAAAATGAACAGCTATCAGATTTTGTGTGGGGAGCAGGATATTTTATTGGTCAAACTGAGAACATTTTGGTACCTACTAATACTGAAGTATTTTCTTATTATTGGTTTGATATCCACCAACACATACTTGATGGACTTGAGCAGAGGGATGGCAGAGCTGGATAACAAGAGAAGGGGTGTTAAGAACTACAATGAATAGTAAGATGTGGAGGGCCATGATTGCCTTCATTTTGAAGGGACATGACACATACAAAAATCAGTTTCACCAACAAGGAGGGGCAGAAAAGTCAACAGCACAGGAATCAAACACTAAAGGTTCCAAACACTGTATCATGACAAGCAGGTTACAAACTAGACTTTCCCATGGAAACACCACATGTATATGGGACGAACAGAGACAAGACACTGGAAACACTAACAAGGATGAACGAGTTTCAAAGGACACTGGAAACACAAACAAGGATGAACGAGTTTCAAAGGGCACTGGAAACACAAACAAGGATGAACGAGTTTCAAAGGACACTGGAAACACAAACAAGGATGAACGAATTTCAAAGGACACTGGAAACACAAACAAGGATGAACGAGTTTCAAAGGACACTGGAAACACAAACAAGGATGAACGAATTTCAAAGGACACTGGAAACACAAACAAGGATGAATGAGTTTCAAAGGATACTGGAAACACAAACAAGGATGAATGAGTTTCAAAGGACACTGGAAACACAAACAAGTATGAATGAGTTTCAAAGGACACTGGGTAACACAGACAGAAATCCTTGGTAACACATGGTAATCATGTTGTATTGTCAACATGGCATGTTCTCTCCCATTGCCTCTTCAGAGAAAATATTCCTGATTTTATGGAGCCTAAAACTTTAATGTTTGCCTAGCAAAAGGAATCATTTGCATACCCAACACTGTCCAGCTCACCATCTTGGTTAATTTATGGAGAAGCTGTCAGACAATTTCTTCATAACCAGATATCCTGAAGGTTCACACTGGCTCTGTTCTGATAGAGCAGTCAACTTCTTTCTTTCACACAAAATATTGTCCTTGTCTTCATTATGTTTCTGTCACACATACATAAAGAGGAACAAATTATGATAGAGAGTAACAGAAGTGATGATAGGAAAAAGAAAATGTTAAAGAAAAATAAAGAAAATAAGAAGTCAGTAGAAATAGAAACAAAAGGTTGTCTAGAAAAACAGATCAATTGAGGAGGAAAGAGAAAAAGAGGATGAGATGGTGAAATAAAAAGTGAATTGTTTATGAGAACACCTGCACAGATAATGTAGTGAAACCTGTTGCCATTATGTGTAATGCTACATACCAAGTGAGCTGCGAAATCTGTTGGCTGAAGCAACAGCTGCAGAATGTTATATGGTCATAAAGCCAGTGATCTGGAGCTTAAAGGTAAGACAGGAAAAAAAAATAAGGGGGACAAAAAGAAATAGGCAAGTAAAACTAAGTTTCAAAAAAGGAAACTGGTTTGTTTGTTTCGAGGTTTAATGACCTATCAATCCTTATGGGATCATTTAAAGTCATAACAAATGATTTTGGGTAAGGTTATATTATTTTTACAGAATTTTGGAAGATGTCTTGCTTTTTAAACTTTTCCATTGCTTTCAAGTTGCATTACTTTTTAAATTTTTCACCTGGTGAGGGTCGGATCTATTTTTGATCTTCAGATCTTTACTTAGATTATATTTTGTTGTATAGTTTGACCTTTTTGAGGAAGGTTAAAATAGTATTAGAGTTTATTTTTTCGAAAAGATCTTTCAGGTTGTTAACATTGTAGAGAGATTGCCGGATATATGTGAAGTCACTGCAGTCGAGTAGAACATGTTTTACTGTATAGGGTTCTTGACATGCAATGTATTTGGGAAGTTCTTCATTTTTTAAGAGATAAGAGTGAATTATGTGTGTATGTCCTATTTAAATATGGGATATAACCACTTCTTCTTTGCATGATTTACTGAGTTCTGGTAGTTGTTTCTTTAGGATGGGTTTGATTTTAAATAATTTATTGTTTTGACAGTTGTTTCAGATTTCTTGCCATTTCTTTAAAATATAGTTCTGGAAAAAAAAAAGGAAATTATATTGAGAGAAATGAGAAGTAAAAGAAGAGAGAAAGAGATCACAGAAGAGGTGAAAGAGTGATAACTATGAGTGAGAAAGAGAAAATAAAGAAGGAGAAATAGAACAGTATTTACATTATTCGAACTATTGTCCTCATCTTTGTTGTCATTTGTATGACGTTTTGACCATTGTATGCTCCAGCCTTCTTCAGGTGCTAGGAATTTCGAACCAAATCCTTTATTACAATCACTTAGGGATACAATCTCCATTCCTTGTGTAGAGCCTCTTCTGCTAGTCATGGTAAGAATGGAGATTATATACCCCAGTGATTGTAATAAATGGTTCAATTAAAAATTCCTAGCACCTGAAGAAGGATGGAGTGTACAACAGCCAAAACATCATACAAATGACAATGAAGATGAAGACAATAGTCCGAGTAATGTAAATACTGTAAATGCTACCTCATCACAGAAATATAGAAAAATACTAGAGAAATAGAAGAAGTGGGGAGAGTTAGGGATAAAAGACATAGAAGAAGGAAAAGAGAGGTGAAAAATGAATAATTTGAGATAAAGAAAGAGAATATAAAATAAAAGAAAAGTGAAAAATGAATGAATGTGAAAGAAGTAGTAAACAAGAATAAAGAATAAATGAAAATCTTTGCTTTAATATACATATATCTATGTATGGATATATATCTAGTGTCTTAATTTTTGTCTCTTAATAGTGTTTTTTTAATTATATATTCATTCAGTAACCCTCATTGTGTCTTAGTGGCTTTATTGCCATATTGAGGTAAATTGATTAATATGTGCATGTATATATATATATATATATATATATATATATATGTAAGTATATCTGTATACACAGACCTATGTATGATATAAGAATACATATTTTTATATATCAAGAACAATATTATGAAAAAGTGGAAAAAGTGTTTTTGTGATGTGTTTTACCCTTTAGGACTTTAGACTAAATTTTGATGGTGCAACTATACATGAACATGAACAAGAGATTCTGAGAAGTTTTAATTTTATTTTTTTATCTAATCTATTTCATTTAAATTATAGTGTCTGCTTATTTTTGATAAAATCCATTTATACTCACAGATAATCTTTCGCATATTATAATTGAAAGATGTAAGAAATGATCTGTAACATTGACAGATGATTTTATTATTCATTTCTCAATGTTCCCAAGTACTTTCAATCTTCTTCCAAGATCATTTTCAGGGGTGTGAGTTGTGGTAACAAAAAATAACTGCAAAACTGTGTTGCTAAAAATTACTGTAAATTTTCTTTTTGTTTCCAATATGACGGTTGACAAATTGCTTAGTGTTCATTAGAACATGAAAAATTATCCAAAATGGAAATTTTTTGTTTATTTTGTAATGTCATGAACATGTTAAAGCATGAAAAAAAATGTTCTTTCTATAAACATTTTAGAACATTACTACAGTACTCATAATTGATTCTATTAACTGAAGGTTTAATTTTTTTAATGAACATCACCTTGAGGACTGTAGTTTTCTTTTGTTGTTTTCTTGGTGTAGGATATTTGTGCTATCAATCATTATTTTTTATATTGTGAATGTAGACAAGGATGTTCGTGTAGATGTATAAAAATGGATAAATGTTCAGATATGTGTAATATAAGACATATTGTTATTGTAATTGTAAATCCAACATATATATTTGTTAAAGATACATTCATCCAAGGGATATTTGAATTGATATATAATGCTGGTTTTGTATAATACATCAGTTTGTGGAGTGGAGTTATCATGGATAATTAAATTAGTAGTATTGTATTTTTTATAATATATTATTAGTTTTAATTTTTTGTAATAAACAACTTTTTGTGGAAGAGCTGATTTTTGCTCGGTTACGTAAATGGTGTATAAATGCTATTTTGTAGTAGTTAGAGCATTCACTCTTTTAGTTGAGAGTGCAAGAGTTTTTGTTGGTTAGTTTCTAATAAGGAGAGGTAGGAAATGTGTTTTAGAACATTACTACAGTACTCATAACTGATTTTATTAATTGACAACTTAAGTTTTTTAATGAATATTGCCTTGAGGATCTGTAGTTTGCTTTTGTTGTTTCCATGGTGTACAATAGTTGTATTATCGATCATTATTTTTTTATATTGTGAATGTAGGCAGGAATATTGTAGATGTCTAGAAATAGATGAATGGCCAGATATGTGTAATATAAGACATCTTCTTAATGTAGTTGTTGTAAATCCAACATATATATTTGTTTTTTTTTTTCCAAAAAAATTATTTCACAAAAGACCCTAAACATATCAAACTCTTTTATTGCAACCAGATGCACAAACAGGATGAAACAAAATCATAAAATATCTCATTTGTACAAATATCTCTCCCAGCAGGGTTAGGGTTAGAATAACCCTAAATAAATAAATTCACTCAGAATATTTTTTAAAAAGTTTTTAATAGAGGAAGTGAAGCTTGTACTATTTAAACCGAAAATAAATTGAGAATAGATACATCAGATTACACATAATACAGACATGTATATTTACTCACACATACACAAAAACAAATCTTACTTTTTATTTTGAATTTTTGTATTTTTCAATTGTCTGAAAGAGACAATGCAAGTAAATTTACACTGTCAAAATAAATCCTGATGTATAACTGTCTAAATGTGTTTTCCTTTCAATATTTTATAATGTGATGGATAGTATCTTTATAGTTGTATTTAATTAATAATTAATAATTGGATAAAATCATTTGGATTGTCCTCTCTGTTTTATAGAGTCTGCCATTCTTTCCAATATGTGTGTGTGTGAGGGGAATGATTGTCACTTCTTTGTAGAATAAGACCATCTCTTCATTTGGGAGTATTTTTTGTGGTTTTAATTCAAAATTTTTTATTTCCATCATTTTTACCCAAACCATGTATCCAGAAGCAATTCTTATAGCCAAATTAACTTTTACAACCTCTTTTACACATGTGGTAAATGAAAAAAAAATGTATGTATTATGTGTTAGGCTGTGTTATTTATGCTGAAAACTTGCCTGTCCTTGTGTACAATAATGTGAAATTTGAGTTGCACAGCAGACTTACAAAACTTGTAAAAGTAATCTGCATGTCTTTCTGGTAGAGTTGCATTTACAAGTGTTTGCACCTGACCTCTCTGACGTGACCTCATGTGACTGGCTTAACTGGTTGTTGAAAAGGTGACTTTTTCACAAACACTGTGTGTTTGTGCTCTAATAGCTCTTGGACAGATTCTATTTATCCTTTTCTAATAATGCACTTTTTGTTGAAATGCTCAATTCTCACCTGCTCAAAATTCCTGCAGCATTTCAAAATCAATCTTCTTCAGCCAGGCCCATCTTAAGCAAAAGTTTCCCAGTTTTCAAAATTAACACCAAGAGTCTTTAGATTACATTTAACTATATCCTTGAAATGATGTTTTTGCTTACGAGCAGGTCATTTACATTGTACCAGTTCACTCCAAATAAGTCTTTTGGACAATCTGTCATCCTCTATATATGTCAGATGACTTACCCTCTGTATTTGATTGTAGATAAATAATTTCTCTATGCTGGCTATATTTGCATTCTGAAGGACTTTTGTGTCTGGTGTACAAGGCTGTCAACTAATGTCCAAGAATTATCTCAGACACTGCTGGTGAAAATGATAGGTATTCATACTACAGAGAAATCTAAAAACGTTTTTTACAGACACTGATCTTTGTGCTAAAGGACATGTTACAATCAGAACATACTCTCTTTTCAAGTTTTCTGAATGCTTAACTTGCTTGTTCCATACATTAATTTACTTCTGTATCTAGTGAACCATCCTAAAAGCATTTGATGGCTAAGTATACAACAATGTTAATCACTTGGATCAAATAAAAATGTTGAGCTCTATGTAAGACAGCCCAGGTAGAGGCATGGTCATTTTTTTTTAATTGTTTCACCTCAAGCAAGGTGGTACCACCACTGATATGCAGAGTCTACAGAAGAGTAAAAGTTTAGACAGGAGAAGAGTGAAGAGAAAGATGAACCGGTTACAGGGTGTGTCTGAGAAGGATGGGAACACAGGTGTGAAGACAGTTGCAAAGGTAGAGAGAAAGGAAAAGAACAAGACATTCAAAGTGATGTAGAAAAAACTGGCATCAAGTGGATAAGTGATGGGTATTGACATTGCATTTAAATTCCTGGATGTTGTAGGCATCAAGAAAGCAAGTATATGGAAGGAAGCTCCACAGGAAAAAGTGTGAGAAAGGAAGCTGATGGAGTAGAATTGACGGCTGCATTTGGTTGATCTAACTGTAATTGGGTGTGACCTTGTTGCCAGTCTGGTTTGCACGAGTAAATTCGTCTTTTTTGGACTGATGGTTAACCCAAAAGCAGTTTGAGTCCCTGACAAATAATCCATTACCACCTGCATGTCATCTTTAGTTTGAGCACCGAGATCAGCACCATCAGCAGAGAGGTGTTCACAAATATCTCGTTGCATAACCTTAGAATGAACATTGAATTTTCTCTGATCAAAAAGTTTCCCTTTTATTCTAATATGAAGACAAACACCACAGTTTTGAAAATCTTCAACTACAAGTTATTGTAAAGTAAAGAGAGTTGGGGATAAAATATCACCTTGCTTTGTACCATTATCAATTGAAAAAGGCTCTAAAAGAGTACCATTGTAGATAAACTGTCCTTCATATTAAAGTGCAGTTCTCAAAACATGTTAAATTCTGGTGGACATCTCAATTTGCCTAAAATGAGGGCTTCTCTATTAATGTTATCAGAGGCCTTTGTTACTTTAACACTTCATACAGCAAAACATGATGTCCAATGCACTTTGCTTGCAGTTCACAAGCTTAAAATATCATGTATTGAATCCATTGCCAAATCTGCTGCTATGAAAGTCGGCTCCCTGTGCAGGGCCCGGAAATTTTTCCCACCTGAATCTATTCTGCACATATACAAATCTACCATCCGCTCGTGTATTGAATATAGCTGCCATATCTGGTCGGGTGCCCCTGCTGCTCTCCTTGGGCTTCTTGACAAAATACAAAGGAGGATCTGTAACGTGGTTGATACTGACTTGGCAGACCGGCTGCAGCCGCTCTCTCACTGGCGTGATGTGGCTTCCCTGTGCCTCTTCTACAAGTACTTTCATGGCTTCTGCTCCGATGAGCTTAGATCACTGGTGCCGCCTAAGCACGAATTTACATGAGATACTAGATTAGCAACTAGGTCCCACCCTTTTACAGTTAAACAAATAAGATGTAACCGTAAATTCTACTCCAACAGCTTCTTTTCTCGTGCTTCCCACCTGTGGAACTCCCTTCCACAAGTCTGCTTTCCCGACAGTTACAATCTCCAGGTGTTTAAATGTAGGGTCAATAGACACCTCCTATCACACTAACTCCCAACTATTCTCACAACACTCTCATCTACCCAACCCTCATTCTCGGTATCCTTACCCGCCTATCACCCACCCTCTGACATTTCCTATATTTAATCAGCCTTTCTCCACTCTACGTAGCCCCCTGCACAGTAGTGGCAGTGACATACCATGCTCGGGGTGAAACGCTTATAAAAAAAACAAAAAAAAAACATGGTTGCCCATCCAGAACTAAATCCACTCTGAATTTCTGATATTATCAAAAAACAGAACTATTTTACAAGGTGGTTATGCAGAATTTTTGCAGATCTTTTCCAACTGTCTCAAGTAGAATTATTCCACAGTAGTTACCACAATCTGAGTTTGATCCCTTACCCTTGGAGAGAGAAATTATTACTGTATCAACTCAGTGTTGATGTATAGAGGAACCTTGCCATTTATTTTATGTAGATAAGTATTCACACACTTAAAATGCCATGCCCATTTAGAATGAAGGCAATCATGGCTCTCCACAGTTTCTTTTTCATTATGATTTATGAATTGTCAATTGTCATTTCCTGTTTCCTTCTCCATGGTTTGAACTTGAGAAGCTTTCTCTTTAACAGGCTGGATGCTACCAGTTTAAAAAGGCTTGTCTATCCTGTTATTTTATTTTGATGGTAAAAAAGTGGGACCTAGATGTCAATCTAGTAGCACAAGTAAATATATGTGGTTGGGAAACCAAGGGGGAAAAAGCTGATCAGAGCAGTTCTCATGAAAATACTTGTAAAAAAGACAAAGAGAAGCCACAACACATCAGTGAGAAAGTGACTGAAGGTGAGCTGCTAAGTCCATATTGATTATATTGCAGATCCTTGTTTGGATTTTTTCGAGAACTGCAAGATGAATAGCAGGAGCACCCAACCAGATATGGCAACAATATTTAATGCATGGACAAATGATAGATTTCTAAATGTTTACAATGGATTCTGACGAGAAAAACTTCCTGGCTATACATAGCGAAAAAAACCTTCTAGCAGTAGTAATGTCATGTATATAACTATGAATACTAGGAATATAACTAGGAAATTATTACCACACACAATGGACAACACAGTGATGACTATGTGCCATTAATGATCATGACCAGAAGTATCTGGCTAGAATTGTCAGCAAATCTGCAATTCAATGCTAAAGTACTTATCCTTTGATAGCCCAGTTCAGTATTCTTTAGCTTTTATACAATAGAAGAGCAGAAATCTAACAACATTGTCTCAGTTGACACCAGCAACAGTACCTCACTGTTATTGCTCCTTCCTGCAATAATAAATGTAAGCATAAAGTAACAAATCACGAAGTTGGGTTTTTATCATTTCACCCCAAGCAAGGCTAAACAACCACTAGTGCTCAGGTGATTAAAATGAGAGAAAATACTAAGTACAGGGAATATTGAAGAAAGGATGAAGGAGATCGGATTCAGGAAGATAGAAGATGACAATTGATGTTGTAGTTAAATTTTTGGACATTGTAGCTATCAGGAAAGCAAGTAAATAGAAGTGAGTTCCAGAAGCAGGAAGTGTGAGAAAAAAGCTTTTTAAGTAGAAGTGGAGGTCGCATTTAACTATTTCACTGAAAATGAGTGAGACCAAGAGGCAAATCTAATAACACACTTAAATTCATGTAGTTGGGGTACCATGGAAAAAAGCTTGTCAAATCAGTTGCCATGAAAATATTTATAGAAAATACAGAAAGAAGCCATGTCATGTTGGTGAGAAAGTGACTAAAGTTGAGATGCCAAGTCAGGACTGATTATATTGCAGATCCTTCTTTCGATTTTGTTGAGAACCTCACAGTTTTTATTTGGAATTTTCATTTTATAATATTTGTTGTATAAAATAAAAGCCTTTTTTTTATTAGACTAGAGAGTTATTCATATGTTTATTTGAATGTATATCAAGGATGAAGGAGAGACTTGAGGCAGGAGAAATGTGGTTCTACAGAAGAATGCTTACAATACCATGGATCGAGCATGTTAACAATGATAAGATGTTGGAAAGGATGCAAATGAAAAGAAAGCTCATATTTAACATCAGGAAGAGACAGCTGAGGTTCCTGGGGCATGTAATGAGGAAAGAGGTTTGAGTTTGAGTTTTGTTTAATGGCATATCAATCCCTGTAGGTTATTTAATGCCAGAAAGGTGTGGTTTTAATGTATTTTTTTTAATGTTCGGTTGTAGTGAGATGGCTGATTTAGTCAGATTTTGATGAAAAATTTTATTTTTTAGAAAACTGAAGTTGTCTTCTAGTTTTGTATTCAAAATTTATTACTGGTAATAATTTTTTTTCCTTCAAAAATGTATTATGGCAATCATTTTTTTTCTTCAAAAATGTCTTGTTGGGAAATTTTTTTTCCTTCAAAAATGCATATTTTTTTAATAAAAGTCTATTTTTATGTACACATTTCTGTAAAAGTCTATTTTTATACTTTCATAATGTTTTGACTCCAGTTTGCAGGGTTAAATATTTGCCCATAGCTGGGACCCTAACAAGTGCTACCACTCCGGGTCAGGGTGGACCTAGGAACAACAGCATTTAAGAGGTGGTTTTATGCTCTTCCCAACCTCACAATCAGAGGCCTTGATGCCAGATGCAGTTTAACGTCATACCAGGACTGAGGAAAGAGGGCCTGGAGAATCACAGAACAGACAGAAAGAAAAAGAGATAGAGGAAAGCAATATGATATATGTTTGATAAGCTTGAGTAAATGGATGGTAAATGGATGGGTTTGGGAGAGATACCAAGAGGAAAGATGTTAAGTGACAAGAGACAAAAAACAAATGAAAGTCCATGATTGCCTATGTCCTGAAGGGACATGCCAAATGAAAAAGAAGAAGATATGTTTCTTCATTATATTAGCCATGTGTTTGCTGGATAGTTTAAACGAAAATTCATATAAAGATAAATTTAAACAGAAGATTGTAAATATTTCTGGATGTTGTGAAAAAAATTAAAAAAACATCATGACATTTATGTCTTAATTACTTTCAGACATTTTAAAAAATATCTATTGGAGTGTCTATTTATTACCCCAAATAAGACTTTGCATACCAATTTGAAGTATAATATGATTTTTTTAAAAATCATTTCACCTCAAGCAAAAATGTCAATAATATGAAGGGGATTACAGAAAGCGAAGGTGAGAGAAAAGACCTTTTATAGGAAGGATTAAGGAAAGGACAAAAGATAAACAGGTTTCAAGAAGACAAAAGATAGTGACTGATGTTGCATTTAAATTTTTGAAGATTGAAGATATCAGTGAAGCAAGTAAATGGAAGGGAGTTCCACAGATGGGAAGCACAAAAAAAAAACTGCTGGAATAAAAGTGGCAGTTACATTTCTGTATAAAAAGTAAAACAGTGGAATCTCGGCATCATCATTGACCATATTCATCTAGGAATCTATGACTAAAGCACAGACTGTTCTTAGCATACTTCCTGAAATGATGATAAAATAATAATTTCTTGTTATCTAGTCTGGATATTCTTTTACAAGTTCTTCTATTGCAGCATTCAGAATATGTTAAAATTTTCTAACAGACAGCCAGTACCTTGCAGTGTTCAGTTTTATCAAAATTATACATATTTTCATTAGTGAGCTTCTAAGAGCTGCCAGTGATCTCACTATAAATAGTTAAAAACACTTTTTCCTCCTGTGGCAGAATGACTGAAGAATTTCAGACTTGCTGGGGGATGTGTGTTTTCATTGATTTACAATCTCTAGAATGGTCACTTCTCTTCCCCTGCCCCAGCTATGGAGTGAAAAGAGATCAATTCAATCCTTTCCCAAGGGTATTAGTGCAAAAGTGAATGTAATGAACCTGACTAGAATTATAACTTAGCCCTCCAATTTCTCATTCAAAACTGTAATCCATTAATCCCACTCTCTTCTTCAAATTTTACATTGGTTGTCGGGTAGATTATGATTTCATATGACTTCCAAAAGCTAAACAAAGTTTAGAAACAAAAAAAGTGTTAGGAACAAAGAATACTGAGCTGTTATACAATATCAGTCCTCCTATATGGCTGTGAATGCTGGACAATCACCTCATAGATGTTAAGACTACTATGGACTGAACACATGAGCAATAATAAAGTTTTGGAGAAAATTAAAATGAAAAGGACAGTTATACTTAACATAAGAGATTGTTGAAATTTCTGGGGTGCATCATTAGGAAAGAGGGCTTAGAAAATTTTCTACTCACAGGATATATTGAAGGCAAAAAGTATAAGGGAAAATGACACAACCTATCTAGTGAGAGGATGTCAGAACAGGGTTTACTCTGTTCTGACATCTATTCACTAGGTAGATTGTGTTGGAGAGATAACAAAATTTAAGACCTATGAAAAACAATAAATTGGGGAGAGCCTATATTACAAACATCCGGAAGAGACATAGCACATTGACAAAGAAGGTATATAAGAGAAAGAATCCAAGAAAGGATGTTTTGAAAGTCTTTTTAATCATTTCATTTCAGCCCAAGCAAAGCAATAAAGCCACTACGACATAAGAGGTTACTGGGTATTAAAGAATATAAGGAAAAAATGTAATTAAGGAGTAAAAACAAAAATGAACAAGAATTATGATTGACATTCCACTTAGATTTTTGAAGATCAACGTTGACTGGGAAGCAATAAATTAGAAGAGAGTACCTCAAGCTAGTAGTGCCATGAAATAAACTGTTAACATAAGACTTGTTACATGTAGCCATTTCAGCTATAAAAGGATAAAAACTTTCTGCCAATGTACTTCTTCTTCTTCTATGTGCCCTGTCCCTTCAGGACGTAGGCGATCATGGCCTTCCACTTTTCCCTATCCCTGGTGGCTCTGAGCACGCCTTCTCTTGTTACATCATGCAATCCTTGTTCCGTCATCCACCTGATTAGGTTCTTCAAATATGTTATCCGTTGCTTTCCCCTGTCTCTTTTTCCCTCTATCTGGCCTGTTAGTATCAGATTCTCCAAGCCCTCCTTCCTCATTGCATATCCCAAGAACTTCAGCTGTCTCTTCCTGATGCTCAGTATTAATTTCCTTTTTGTTTACATCATTTCCAAGACCTCATTATTGCTCACATGCTCAATCCATGATATTCGCAGCATCCTTCTGTAGAACCATATTTCAGTTGCTTCAATTTTTTCCTTCATCTTTGATGAGATTGTCCAAAATTCACTGCCATATTGAAGAACCAACATCACATAGTAATCTAGTACTCTCTTCTTTGTTTCTAGCAAAATTGTCCTGTTTCTTAATACTTTACGCAACTTCTGGAATTCTTCCTTTGCCGTTCCAATTCACCTTCAGATCTCTATCGCACTTTTCATCTTGTTATAATGCTTCCCAGGTGTTTAAATTTTTGTACCTGCTTGATTCTAGTATCCCTGACCTGTATTTGACATTTTGGGCTGCTCTTTTTACTGATGATCATGCATTCATTTTTTATGCAGTTTATTTCTAGTTCTTTCTTGTATTAATCTTAAATTCATAAAGTCTAAGTACCTTAGAGAAAAGTTCATCAGAACAGTTACTATGAAAGTATTGATAGAAAAGGCAGAGGAAAGCCATCAATAAGTCTACCATTCATCAAGGCATTGAATATTGCAGTCAGAACTGATCTTGGGCTTCTGCAATTTATCTAGAGATTCTTGAAAAAAATCTAAAGAAGAATCTGCAATGCTATCAGTCATGACTTGGCATCTCAGCTTCAGCCACTTTCCCACCACTCTGAATTTTGGATAAATATTGTCATGGTAACTGTTCTGATAAATTTTCTTCTTCAATACTTTAACTTTAAGAATTTAAATACAGTATTAGGTTGGCAGCTCGATCTCATTCTTTTACAGTTGTGATGGTTAGATGTAACTAAGTTCTATGCTAACAGTTTTTTCTCTTGAACTTTTGCTTGTAGAACTTTTAGTGGCTTTATTGCCTAGCTTGGGATAAAATAAAAAAGGAAAAAAGTTAACAAGGTTATCTTATAGATAATTAAAAGTTGTACTCATAATGAGGAAAGAGGGCTTAGAGAATTTGACATTTACTGAAGACAAGAGGGATGAAGGAAAACAGTGTGTTACCTATTTAACTTGTTTAAATAGATGACAGAACAGGGTATGAGAGAGAAATGGAAACATTTCATAGGTCTATAATGGAGAGAAAGTTGGACAGAAAGGACATTGTACATAGAAAAAGAAGAATTTCCCACACTTAGGAATTCAACAAGATAAACCTATTAATCCACTAAATACATCACCAGATAAAAGTGGTTGCAGAACATAATTGATATAACCTTTTGACATCTGAAATTAAGTTTAGTATATACCCAGATGTGAATTGTGGTGCAGTAGATAACAGCTTGGAATGTGAAATTGGAGAACAGAGTTCGAATTCCAGTTGAATATGTTGCATTCACCTAAGCACAAATAACCTTGGGTAAAGTATTAAACTGTCTCTTCTGCCTCCAGCTATAGGCTAAATAGCAAGACAGATTAAGTTCTATATCTTTGGTGGCAACCAGTCTACCAAAGAAAGTAATGGCAACCTACTGTGGGAAAATATTCAGCCCAATCATGTACCACGTATGGCACTTAACTGACTGGTATATCAACATGTTACATGATGTCTGCTTTCCTACATGGAAGAAAATACTGAACATTCTCATCAACGATGAATGAGAAACTTGAAGTAACAGAAATGTAGTTCTACAGAAGGATGCTGAGGATATCGACCTGAAAATCTGATAATGACAAGGTTTTGGAGAGGATGCAAATGAACAGGAAACTTATGCTTAACACCAGAAACAGACAGCTGAAGTTTCTGGGTCATGTAATGAGGAAGGAGGGCTTGGAGAATCTAATACTCACAAGATGGATACAGGGAAAGAGAAATAGAAGAAAGCAATGTAAAACATACTTGATGGATAGTATAGCAGGGTTTGGGAGAAATATGAAGAGAAAAAGTGTTAAGAGCAACAAAGAATAGGGGAACATGAAGGGCTATGATTGCCTAGTCCTGGAGAGGATCAGTCAGCCACTTAAGAGATACACACTTGGGCGATCATATTTCAAAAGAGACACAATTGACTGGGCAGGAGATTATCCCATAGTAGGTTGCTATTACTTTCTGTGGTATAATGGTTGCCAGCCAAGAATATAGAACCCAACCTGTCCTGTTATTTAACCCATAACTGGAGGGAAGAGATGAATTAATGCAATTCCCAATGATTTTTCTTTTTAATCATATCACCCCGAGCAAGGCAGTAATGCCACTGATGCACTGGGGGCTATGTAAGAGTGTAAAGATTGGGAAAGAGAAAGCTGGAAACCACATCATAAACAGGGAACAAGGGATGAGCCTCTTCACCTATTCAATCGACGTGGGTGGAGTGTGAACTGGGTGATAGTTTAGTCTATCTACTCCAATTGAAAAAAAAAAAAAGAGTGAAAAGATTGGAAAAGAAAAAGCCAGAAACCACATCCTAAACATGGAACAAGGGATGAGCCTCTTCACCTGTGCGCATAAGTGAATGCAGGCAATTCAACTGGAATTCAAACTCAGCTCCCCAATTTCTCATTCTGAGCCGATATCCACTGCACCACAAAACACCTCCAAAAAGGAAAGGATACAGCACATGAAAGAAGAAAAGATTGAACAGGTTAAGAGGCTCATCCCTTGTTCCCTGTTTAGGATATGGTTTCCGGCTTTCTCTTTTCCGATCTTTTCACTATTACATAGCCCCCTGCACATCAGTGGTGTTACCGCATTGCTTGGGGTGATACAATAAAAAAAAAAGATATATCAACAGCTCAAAATAGTTCTTTTTAATTTCTTCCTTATTATGTACCACGTTCCTTTCGAATTTAGGCAATTATGTCTCTCTATGCATTTCTGTTCTTTATTATTTGTAGATTGTTATATAAAGATAATCTGGTGTTTTTTATGTTGTTGCCTTGATGGTTTGGAATTAAGAGCTTTCTTTCAGTTAAACTAACAGTCAAGGTTAAAAAGCCATTTCTTCCTTGTTATTTACTTCCCACTGGTTATAGTTTGGGAAATCTACAAAATTTAAAAAATTTGCATATTTCCCAAAAGTTATAAATTTCTAGTACCTTTAGTTGATCATGTGACTATTGTTAATGCTGCATATAAAAAGATTGAAATAATTGCTGGAAATGATGGAAAGTGCAACACCAAAATCCAATCACATATAAAAAAAAATCCCTTCCAAAGGCTAAGCAAAGTATTAAGAAACTGAGAAGAAAAAAAAACAAAGAAAAGATAACTGAACTGTTGCATAATATCAGTCCTCCAATATGGCAGTCAATGCTGGGCAATCTCTTCACAACTGAAGAACTGATTTGTAGTAACAGAAATTTGTTTCTGAAGGATGTTGAGAATACCATGGATCCATCATGTGAACAATGATGAAGTTTTTGAGAAAATAGAAACAAAAAGAACACTTACACTTAACATAAGAAAGAGGCACCTGAAATTTCAAGGGCATATGAGAAAAGAGGGCTTGGAAAATTTGATACTCACAGTATGGATTAAAAGCAAGAGGGACAGAGTAAAATAACATATAATCTACATCTCGAAGGTTCATAGCATAGAGAAGAAGAAACTGGCACATTGGGCACTTCTGGTCTTACATAAACTCATATATAAAGAAACTGATATATGAAGAAATAGGTTCATGCCTTTTCCAAGATGGTTAATGCGAAAGTGAATATAAAAAACTGGAGCAGAATTTGAACTTAGCTCACCCTTTCCACCATCTGTACTTTGAATTATTAATTCACCCACATCTTGTTTAATTACTATACTCTGCTTTATGACAACACCATGAACCCAAATGCTATGCTTAAAAGTTCAGTTAATTACTTACATATATATGAGGATTGTACATTTCATCCCCAGCCACCATCATTACCACCAACAACTTGTCAACATTAACTGATATAATTTTAAGATGTTGCAAACTTTTTGATTTGGTTTAATAAGTGTATGTGATAACAGGTACTGAAAAATGAATATATCTAAAATATGCTTTAACTTTCCAAACTGTCCATGTGGGTCATCAACAAGGAGGTGTTGGGGTCCGTCTAGGCTCTTTCAGCAGTTTGCTTTATTGGATGTGTGAAATGACTCCACAGGTGTTTTGAACAGCAGAAGCATAAACAGTGTCTGATGAGACATAAATTGCTAAAAACTATGAAAATGTCCTTGAAAAAAAACCGGATAAATATACATGTATATATGATCAGTAGCTTAAAAACATTGTCAAAAGGATTTGGAAAAAAATACATTTTTTTTAAATGTTCACTAATTGCAGCTGCTTGTTTTGACACTAAGTTTTGTTAGGCATTAGAATGATGCAAATTATAAAATGCATTTTTTTTTCTAGGATGAACTTTATATGAAGAGCATTTGAATAAAAAAATGAGAAATCTGAATCTCTATACAAGCTAAATAAAAAAAAGAAATGGATAAAAAAAGTGGGTAGGAAAAAGAGAAAATACAGATAAGGAGAGTAAGAAAAAAAGAAAAACTGAAAGAAAGAGGAATATTTTTTTTGTTTTTTTATTTATTTTATCATTTTACCCCCAGCAAGGCGGGACTGCCACTAGTGTGCTGGGGGTTACACTGAGAGAAAAGACTGGGTACAGTGGGTACTGAAGAAAGGATAAAAGATGAATAAGATTCAAGAAGATAAAAGATGACAATTAATGTTGCATTTAAATCTTTGGCGATTGTAGCTATCAGGGATCTACTTTGTGGTACAGTGGATATCAACTTGAAACAAAAAATTGGAGAGCCAAGTTCAAATTCCATTTAAATTTGTTGCATTCACTTATGCGCAAATGTCCTTCAGTAAGGTATTAATACCTCTGTTTTCCTGTCAGCTATGAGTTAAATAGCAGAACAAATTGGGTTCTATAACCTTGGTTGGCAATCAGTCTACTGCAGAAAGTAATGGCAACCTACTATGGGAAAATCTTCTGCTCAATCAGTCATGTTTCTTTTGAGACATGATCATCCAAGCATGTATCATATATGGCACTTAAGTGAGCTATCGGGGAAGCAAGTAAATGGAATATTTATGATTATAAAATATAATTATAATAAATGTAGCACATTGCCAAAAGGGGGAGTGGGTTGAGGACGGTCTTCACTGTCTATCCTATATCCAGCTAATCACATTCATGACCCAATCATTCATAACAATTTCTTCATTTACCACAAAAACTCGTCCATCATCTTACAATCCTACATATACCATAATACCACATATTTACAGGAGAACCTAAAAAAAGAACAAAGCCCATGAGAAAAAAATTTAGTCCTATATACAACAGTACAAAAATATATTTAAAAATTTAATGATATGAAAATGAAAGCGGGGGATGAATAGCCCAAAACAAACTAAAATATAGCAAAATATTCAAACTAAAATAAACAAATGTTAGTAAGACCCATTCACCCCACAAACATTCAGAGTGGCAAGTGGTGAAATCAAGTAGTACACCCACTGATGGAGAGAGAAAGGGTAAAATAAATAATAGAAAGAGAAAATCAAAGACTGAGCCAGTCAAGATGAAAAGTGGGGCCAAAAACAAACTTGGGGGAATCTCAACTTGGTTCATAACAAAAGAGAAGGCCGGTAAGAGGCTAGGAACAACATTTACTTACATTAACTTGGTACAAAAAATAAGTTTTTAAACAGTTGGTAGTTTGCAGGAAACTGCCCCATTGTGACATAAGAAACTAAAAAAAAAAATCAAGACTAGCTTTGTTCATGCTAACCAGACTTGCTACAGCAGCCCACCTTTTGCTGAAATCTGTCCCATTGTGACATAAGTAACTAAAAAATGAAAATCAAGACTAGCTTTTTTCATGGTAACCAAACTTGCTACAGCTACCCACCTTTTGCTGAAATCTGTCCCATTGTGACATAAGTAACTAAAAAGAGAAAATCAAGACTAGCTTTGTTCATGCTAACCAGACTTGCTACAGCTGCCCACCTTTTGCTGAAATCTGTCCTATTGTGACATAAGTAACTAAAAAGAGAAAATCAAGACTAGCTTTTTTCATGGTAACCAGACTTTCTACAGCTACCCACCTTTTGCTGAAATCTGTCCCATTGTGACATAAGTAACTAAAAAGAGAAAATCAAGACTAGCTTTGTTCATGCTAACCAGACTTGCTACAGCTGCCCACCTTTTGCTGAAATCTGTCCCATTGTGACATAAGTAACTAAAAAGAGAAAATCAAGACTAGCTTTGTTCATGCTAACCAGACTTGCTACAGCTACCCACCTTTTGCTGAAATCTGTCCCATTGTGACATAAGTAACTAAAAAGAGAAAATCAAGACTAGCTTTGTTCATGCTAACCAGACTTGCTACAGCTGCCCACCTTTTGCTGAAATCTGTCCCATTGTGACATAAGTAACTAAAAAGAGAAAATCAAGACTAGCTTTGTTCATGCTAACCAGACTTGCTACAGCTACCCACCTTTTGCTGAAATCTGTCCCATTGTGACATAAGTAACTAAAAAGAGAAAATCAAGACTAGCTTTGTTCATGCTAACCAGACTTGCTACAGCTACCCACCTTTTGCTGAAATCTGTCCCATTGTGACATAAGTAACTAAAAAGAGAAAATCAAGACTAGCTTTTTTCATGCTAACCAGACTTGCTACAGCTGCCCACCTACTGAGATGGTCCCAGAAAAGGCACACCTAAAGACAATAGTAGAAGGTGTGCTCAGCCATTTCTTCTAATCCAAGGTCACACTAATGACAGTTGGGCAAATCCCATCTGAAAGCCGTGTCACTGAGAGATGACTAATTCCAAATCAATCACCAGGTAAGTGAAAACTCAGGGTTGCTGAGGTAATTTGCTGTTAGTGCGTAACACCAAATAAAATATGACATGATTGCTGACAAGCAAAGCTAATGTAGAGAGTCCTTTGTGGAGACTCCCTCAACTAAGAAATAATACAAGTGCCTCTGAGGCTGAAAAAGATTAGTGAACTGAGGAATGGTCCGCAAAGCTTCTCGACACTTAAGTTAGAATTTCAGTTGATTCCAGGGCTTATGATGGTGCTCAGCACTCAAAATGGGAGGAGTGATAGTAAGGCTAGGGAACGCGTCTCTAACACTTCCAGCAAAATTAAATTCTCTCTCAACTCATGACATAGCAATGACTCACAATGTGGGGCATTTCCAGCCCCCCCACCCCAAGATGGACATTTGATACAGACATCTCTGTTGACAAGATGCATGTATTTGCCCCACAAGAGGGTAGATAACAAGTGCTCAATCTCCTTCCTCTGGCAATCACAGATAGGGAGTATTGACAATTGGTAAAGGTTGAGGAGAAAGACGTATGTGGAACATACCTCAGCCCTCTCCTTCACAGACAACTTCTGTCAAATCCAAGTCTGCAATGACACTTCAACATTTGCTAATACCACCAACCAATTTTACTAGAGATCTGGCCCAAACCACACTCCAAGAATGCAGGTGGGTCTGTCAGTTCAAGTGAAAAGTCTTTGAAGTGCAACCCCTTCCCAGGCACCTAACCACAAACCAGAAAATTTGTTGCAATTAATTTTGGCCCCAGTTAGCTTTTTATACCACTCAAAGATCATCTAAATATCATTCTGGGATGACACAAAAATGGATATGTCATTGGCATATGCAGAAACCCTGGCTTAAGCCCCACCAAGAAAAGCAATTCCATGTATAGCCAGACTGCATGCCCTGTCCTTCAGCTGGGAAAAGGAGGAGCTCCAACACCAAATCCTAAGGTAAGAACAACTGTGAGCAACTCTGACAAACCAACCAAGATAATGCAAAAGTGCTCAACCACTTTCCATTTACCTGTACCACAGCAGTGAGGGAGTGATTTGAATCCACCGACCTTCAGGACAGCAGCCAGATACTGAAGGTTGACTATCAAATGCCTTGAACTGATCTAAATTGATCAGCATGGCCTGCTCATCTTCTCTATGATCATGCAGATCAGATGCAAGTTGCTCTGAACTGTTCAGCCCTTCATATCACAAGTCTGCTTGGGTCCTAACAGAATCTCAGCAACTGACTGCAAACACTCCATCAGGATCTTGGCCAAAATCTTTAACAGTGTTTAGCAGAGTTATGGCCCTGTAATCATCTAAGTCCTTCTCAACAATCTTGACCTTTTTCAACAGTGTAATCACACCCCTTGAGATCTGGTCAGGAACATAGTCCTGCTGGAACAAGTTATTGAACACCACTGTCAAAATCAGTACAAAACTGTGTGACAGCCTCAAGTATGATACATAGGGTAGACCAAGTCTTGGAGACTTGCCACTGCTGACTCTTTTTAATGCTAAGTGAACTCTGCTCTCTGTGATCTCACCCTCACAGCTAGGTACTTTAGTCAGCACCAGCTGAGGAAAGTTAAGCAAATAGCTGTGAAACATGTTTTCACAGAGACAAGGCTCCTTGGTAAAGCAGCTCTTGAAATGTTGCCAAAATACCTTGCACATATCGTTGGTCAACCTCAGAGTATGCCCCTTTAAGGTTTTGACCTCTCAAATATATCAATCGCCACCTCAACAGGTCTCTTCCTTGTGCAATTCTGTGCCCATGCTCATGGCTTTGTTTGACATCTAGTTTAAACTATGCCTGACCCTTCTCACTAACATTATATCCAGGTAGCTGGGCACCAGGGTAGATGGTCGATTAAGTGTCCATGTCCACAACTTCTCCCCAGGGTGATTGACCCGGCATCTATCAATGAGATTAAACTTGTCAATCAGATCAACCAGGTTAAAAATGCTCGACCTCATGCTAGCTCACCGCCCACTATCTAGCTTGAGGTCCAGGATGGCATTCCAATTCCCCACTAAGACTAGAAAGGAAGAATCCACCAGGAATGGACCAGCTGAAGAAAAAAATAATGACATGCTCCTCCTGGTTGTTGGGCAAATAAACAGCAAAAAGTAAGAATCCATCTCTTCTCCCTCTAGCTGTGGGTTAAATAGCATAACAGATTGGGTTCTATAGCCTTGGTTGGGAACCAGTTGATTGCAGAAAGAAATGGCAAGCTACTAAGAGAAAATTTTCTGTCTAGGCAGTCATGCATTGAAAGAGACATGATTGCCCAAGTCTATATCACATATAGCACTTAACTGACCAATATTGACTTGGAAAAGTAGTATTTCTATTAAGAAATGAAATATTTGAATAAATCAAGGGCATAGAGAGACATGTATATTAGCATATAATGCTGTCATGATTGATTGATTTGTTCAACAACATGTCAACTCGTTTTGGCTCTTCAAGGCTGAAGTTTACTTTTCTTTAATTGCTTTGAAGTAATAAAATATGATATATGTTATTCTGCTTTTATAATTGAATACATGGTAAATGATTGGTTGTTTGTTTTCTTTAGTTGCATATCAATCTCTATGAGTTATTTAATACTGAAATCTAAATATTTTTCACACAATTTTATGGTTTTAACTAAATATATTCTAGATGCAATTGTATGCCTTCAGTTATAGATAAAATGTATTGGTCATTTTGCTATATAACACAACACTTAATAAATCCCCAGGCCTAACTAATAAAACAACAACTTTTAGGAAAAATTTGACTTTATTCATCAACAGACTCCTTCTAGGATGATACACCGATTCCAATGCTTCTCTTATAATTTGATGCCTTTTTTATAGAGCGATTTGTTTTTGGCCTCAAAATACGCCTCAGTTTCCAATATCACTTCTACATTCGAGCCAAATCTCTCTCCCTGGAGCATTCTTTTGAGATCAGCAAGCATCCACTAGTCACTTAGGTCCAGATCTGGAAAATAGGGTAGATGCAGAAATTATTTCAAGTTCAATTCATATAGTTTTGCCATCATTGCGATAGAATTGTAACACTGTTGTCTTGGTAAAAGATCACTTTTTTCTTCTTCATTTGTGGTCACTTTTTGAAAATTTATTCCTTCAAACAAGCTAGTAATGCTATATAATATTTGCTATTGGTGGTTCTTCCTTTCTCAACATAATTGATGGACAAAATATGTTGTGCACCTCAAAATACAGATGACAAAACCTTGCCTGCTGATGTTTGTGTTTTTGGTTGCTTTGAATGGCTTTCACCTGCTGCTGTCTATTCAGCTGTAAATTTGACTCCAGAATGAAGTAGTGGATCCTTATTTCATCCACTGTCACATATTTATGCAAAACATCCTTCCTGTTGAATTGAAACAGTTGCAAACAATGCTCTGAATTGTTGACTCATTGTTTTTGATTGACTGGAGCAAACGCAGCACCCACTTTTAACACAGCTTTCTCATTGATAAATGTTCATGCAAAATGGTGAATACACTGCCTTTTGATATGTTCAATTTATGATTGACTAAAATGAGTTTTTAGATTATTTTAGTGTTTTTTGAGACAACTGTCAATTTTGGGTGACCTGAGTGTTCAGCACCATTTGTGTCTGTACGACTGCATTTAAAGTCAGCATACTACCTCTTAACTATTGTTTCCAATGGAGCAGAATCTAAATAATACTTATCAAGCTATTGATTTGCTTGAACAGTATTTTTCCATCAGAAAGCAATGCTTTATCAACATATGAAATTCAGATTTTTCCATTGTTTTGAAAATTTTCAACAGTAGTTTCACTCAAATAACTGTAATTTGTAAATTAATAATCTGATTAGGCCCAACCTTTGTCATATACCATTTGAAGGTCAGTATTTCATAAAAATTAAATGTATTTTTTATTAGTGACACCATCTTATATGTCAGGCCCAGGACTTATTGAATAATACGTTAATGTATTGTCGGTAATCTACTATAAATATGTACTGTTTATATTTTTTATACTTATATTATTTTTTTTTTTGGGTTTTGGGTTCACTATTTTCTCATAGAAAATAAAATCTGGGGCCTTAACAGATGCAACTAACCTGTGTCAGAGTGGACTTGGGAACAACAGCAATAGAGAGCTGGTTTTAAGCTCCTCAAAACCTCCAACCTCCTGATCAGAGATCTTGCTACCAGATGTAATTTATCATCATACCCAGGACTAATGCTATTAGGAATAACTGCATATGTAAAATTGATATTTGATAAAATACTTTTGTTAAATGTGTGAGTTGTATGTGTGAGTTTTTAAACATATTTTTTTCCAATTATTTTATTATCATGTAGTAATTGTCAGGAAGATCAGTTTATTAATTAATCACAATAAAAAAAAAATATCCCAATTCATGACAAGCTGAATCTTATATTTATACTAGTTTATTCATATCATAAAAAAGGATGACATATTCTATATGTGTTTTTGATTATATTTTCCAGTTATTACAGAATTAGTTTGTTTATCTCATAACTTTGAAAGTGTTGCAAGTGCAAGGGATTTAACAAAAGATATTTCCATTTTTAGAGTTATTTACTTTCAATTAAAAATTGCAAAATATATTAGTGTACATTGAGGTTATATATATATAGGTTACTGAAAAAGAATTGGCAGTAAGGAAGCTCAAGTCTAATAGCAAATCATCACCAGAGTGTACGGAATAAAAATATAAGGTTTAAGGGTCCAAGTTCCAAAGTTTAGAGTATCCAAGAGGACAATAGCTAAGAAAATTAATGCATTGGATTTTGAATTTGGTGACACAGTTGTTGTGCAGACTCAGAGTCAGTGAAATTGAGCTAGAAATAATTGGGTAGTACTAAAATGAAACAAATGAAGATGAGATATGCTCACACATGGACAGTGGGTTGAGAACAATCTACCTATATTGGTAAAATAATATTTTCAACTCAAAATTCCTTATAGCTTACCCAGATCTACAGACAATTGAAAAAGACTGCAGGGTAGGATGGTTGAAATGATGTGATAATGTCAAAGACGACAACATTAGTTTGACTGTAAGTCATGTAAATTATGATAACTCTTCATTGAAGGAATTCCATTTGCCACTATCTCTTGTTGCTCTTAACATTTTTCCACTTGGTATCTTTCCCAAACCTCACTCTGTCATTCATTTGCTCAAGCTTATTACATATGTCTCATGCTGCTTTCCCATCTCTCTTTCTCTCTGTCTTGTAAGTATTAGATTCTGCAGGCCCTCCTTCCTCATTACATGCGCCAGGAACCTCAGCTCTCACTTCCTGATGTTAAGTACAAGTTTTCTTCTTCTTTGTGTCCTCTCCAACACTGCCGTTGCTCATGTGCTCAGTCCATAGTATCCTCAACATCCTTCTGTAAAACCACATTTCTATTGCCTCAAGCCTCTCCTTCATCCTTCAAGAGATCATCTAGCATTCGCTACCATACAGAAGGACAGATATCACACAGCAGTTCAGCACTCTTTTCTTTGTTTCCAATGAGATCTTTCAGTCTGTCAGTACTCTGATTAGCTTTTGAAATGTGTCCTTGATCATGCCAATACATCTTTGGATCTCAGAGTCCCACTTTCTATCTTTCCTTAAAACGCTTCCCAGGTATTTAAATTTCTTTACTTACTATTTTAGTTTCTCCAATCTGTAGTTAGCATTTCTGGATCTTCTTTCTGCTGATGACCAGACGTTCAGTTTTCTTGAATTTTATGCTTAGTCTTTTCTTTTAGCTTTTAGCTTTTGCTTCCCACCTTCTGTAGAAGGTCTTGCATTTTCCTTTCCATGTCTGCTATCAGCACTGTATCATTTGCATATCTTATACTGTTGAGATTGTGACCAACAATACTGAATCCTGGCAAAGATTTTATCTTTTGCTGAATCATAAAATTTTCTTGCAGGTTAAATGATGATCAGTAAATAATATGTGATAATATGTAAAAAGAAAGTTATGATAAAACTAAACATTTCATGATGAGTTTACCTATCTATCTATACTTCTGAGATGAGGTATTATTTACATTGTCCAATCTGGTGTCCTCATCTATATTGCCATATTCCTATTCACTATGTTTCAGTTGCTGTACATTCTGGCCTTCTTCAGATGACTGGAATTTTAAACTGAATCCTTTATTTCAATCACAGATTTATATTGTTCTCATTCCATAAACCATGCTACTTCCAGATGTCTTAGTTATCTATGTCTTTAACACAACTCTCTAAGTTATTTGTGCACCACTACTGTAGCCAGGTATTGAACCCACAACTAACTTAAAGAATTGAGATAAAGAGAGATAGCTAAGGCATTCTCTTTAGGCTGTGAAAAGAAAAAGGTATAATCTTTCAATTTTTTTTTTAACCCTTTTAAACTCTTGCTTCCAGATGTAGTTGATGTTGATTAAGAACGTTGCTGATGAGGTGCATTTATATCCTTGGCCCCGTAGACTTTTGAATTCCCTCTCACATGCATATACACACACCTGTCTCTCACATACACTTGCTTTACACACACACACACACACACACACACACACACACACATACACATTCTTCTTATAGCTAGTTAATTTTCTACTCACTTTCTTACTGGCATGATGTGGCTTTCCTCTGTCTTTTCTAAAAATATTTTCATTGCTTTTGCTCTGACAAGCTTATCTCCCTGCTGCCCTTTCTACATGAATTTACTAGGGCTACTTGACTGGCAAAACAGTCAAATGTAACCACCATTTCTACTCAATCAGTTTCTTTTTCCACATTCCTGCTTGTGGAACTCTCTTCTATATATTGATCCAGGATGTTTATTTCTGCCTGAATCCATCCTGCATATATACAAGTCAACCATCCATCCGTGCATGGAGTACTGCTGCCATTTATGGTCAGGTGCCCCTGCCGTTCTCCTCAGTGTTCTTGACAGGCTCCAAAGGAGAGGCTGTAATGTGATAGGTACTGATCTGGTGGCTTGACTGCAGCCACTTCCCCACCGTTGAAATGTGGCCTCCCTTTATCTGTTCTATAAATACTTTCATGACTTATGCTTGGACAAACTTAAGTCACTGGTGCCTCCTCAACAGGTGTTTACTCGTGCAACCAGATTGGCAACTGGGTCCCACCCATTCACAGTCAGGTTTGCCAAATGCAGACAACAATTCTACTAATGCAGCTTCTTCTCTCGCACTTTCCGCCTGTGGAACTCACTCCCATATTCTTGCTTTCCTGACAGCTACAACCTCCAGAAATTTAAATGCAATGTCAATACTCATCTATTAACCACTGGACTCTAGCTCTCTCCCCACCCCCGTATATCCTTCCCTTTCTCTCCACCTATGTATCTGTCATTGCACCTGCATTCTCAGCTTTCTATTGCTTCTTTCTAACTAGTTTGTACTTCTCACTCTTTTCTAATTAATCTTTTTACAGTTATGTAGCCCCCAGCTCATCAGTGGCATTTCTGCCTTGCTTGGGATGAAATGATTAAAAAAAAAAAAATTTGCATACCTGGTAACTACAATCTCCAAGAGGTTAAAGGCAGTGTCAATTACCATCTTTCACTTGCCTAATTTGTATCTTTCTCTTATCCACCCCCTGTATATTGTTCTTCCTTCTTGTTCTCCTCTCATGTAACCCTCTGCACACCAGTGGCAATATTGTCTTGCTTGGGGTGAAATAGTTATAAAAAAAAATAAAAAATGCACATATAATTCCTTTTGTAAATAAAATGCATTGTTTTATATTCATTGTTTTGTAACATATTTTTACCTGGACTCACACTGAGTCTGCCAATATTGTTTGCAGGATAAATGTTCCAGGAGCTCATAAATATTTAATATCCAGTGTTGATTCCCATAATATAATTGTGATTTATATCTACCAAAATATCATTCTAGTATCTCATGACAACTATTCTCATCTATTAGAAAATGTCTTCCAAACTCTAACTCTATTGAATGTCTTACTCTCATTGAGAAACTTTATTGGTCCACCAAATCATACATGTCTAGCAAGAACACTAACATGAAAACTTATCAAATTTTATCAGAAGTATTACAAGAAGGAAATAAAAGCTCCGGTCTTATTTTTTCCTAGAATATACTTTGAAGATATACAAACACAAATGTGAAGAAATGGGCACTGATTATTTAAGCATTCAATATCACATACCAAAGGAATCTACTAATAGAAAAGCGTGACTCTGCTTTGCCTACTAAGGCCAGTGTAATAATGATGATAATGATTATGGAAACTATACTAGTAATATAGCTATTCATAATTAGGATAAGCAAGATCTTGAATAATAAAAAAAACATCATCAAATATTCTTAGAGGTAGGACTCAAGATAAACTTTTTTCAAAACAGAAACTATGATCTGAAATTGGAATGAATGCAGTCATGGCATCTACTCTGAATATATCATGAAAATGAAAATGTCCGCTACCAAGTGTTCTCAGAAATAGAACTCAAGATAAATCTTTTAAAGAAAGAAACTATGATCTGGAATTGGAATGAAAGCAGTGATGGCACCTATCTTGAATCCATCATAGAATTAATGATGTGGAGCTAGTGATTACTAAACACTTTAAATACACTTGGTGTATGGGCCAGTTATAACAGATTTAGTGTTAAAAAGAGAAACTTTTATGAAGAATAGGCTGCAATACTGGCAGTTTTGCTCAACATCACAAATTGCTACAAATGTTCTTAAATATCCTCGTCTGATCAAGATTTTCATTTGGATGTCATGCATGGTGCCAAACATTTTAAGAAATATTGGTCCCCTGTACATAACCACTTTCTCAGTGGCTAAAAAAGGCTTTGGGTGTATGAAGCGTCTAGCTCGTAGCAAGGTCCATCATGCTTTGAATCACAAAAATCTGTATGACATGACAGAAACCAAATCACTTTAAGATTTTCAGCAACAGCAATATCTAAAATGGATAGCACAAGTAACTCAAAGGGAAAATAATGACATAATTATGATGTTGATGTTCAACACTACTTTCAAATGATAGCCCCCCCCCATCATTACAGGAAAGAGTTGTAACAGTAAACATGAGAGACCTATATTCCTAAAAATTTTATAATAGTCAACCAAAAGTAGGATTGGCTGTTTATCAGGGAATGCTAAATGTTTCTTTTATAAGGAAATGGTTCTTCTTCTATGTGCCCTGTCCTTTCAGAACGTAGGTGATCATGGCTTTCCACGTTTCCCTGGTGGCTCTGAGCATGCCTTCTCCTGTTACACCATGCAATCCTCGTTCTGTCATCCATCTGATTAGGTCCTTCAAATATGTTATCCGTTGCTTTCCCCTGTCTTTTTTCCCTCTATCTGGCCTGTTAGTATCAGGTTCTCCAAGCCCTCCTTCCTCATTGCATGTCCCAGGAACTTCAGCTGTCTCTTCCTGATGCTCAGTATTAATTTCCTTTTTGTTTCCATCATTTCCAAGGTGTACTGACATGGCCAAGGACACATTCTAAAAGTTGTGTAGAGTATTTAGAGACAAAAAATTTTGTTGGAAACAAAGAAAAGTGTACTGGACTGTTATATGATAGCTGTCCTCCTATATGGCAACAGATGCTAGCCAATCTAATCAAAGATGAAAGACAGGCTTGAAGCAACTTAAATGTGGTTCTACAGAAGGATGGATCAAACATGTGAGCAATGACAAGGTTTTGGAGAGGATGGAAATGAAAAGGAAACTTATACTTAACATCAGGAAGTGACAGCTGAAGTTTATAGGATGTAATGAGAAAGAAGGGCTTGGAGAATCTGATACACACAGAATAGATAAAGGGGAAAGAGAGACAGGAAAGCAACGTGAGACATACTTGATAGGTTTGAGCAAGTGGATGGCAGAGTGTGATTTGGGAAAAATATCGAGAGAAAAGTTAAGAACTACAAGGGATAGGGGTATGTGGAGGGCCATGACTGCCTATGTTTTAAAGAGACATCGCACATAAAAGGAAAGAATTAATGAATCAGAGTGAGTGGGGATCAAAGTGTAGTATCTGTTCTTTAGCTCTCTGCTGCATTTCTGATTTCAAGCAGTTCAAAGGAATATTCTAAGGAATACCTAATCCCGGGAATTCTAACCCTGTGGTAGCACCTCTCTTATTGAACTAAAGAGACACGGTTATTGAATACCAATGCCACCAGGACATTGATTGCAGGGGTCAGAGAATTTTTGTCTTTAGCCCTGTATGTACATGTGTGGGCACCCCAGTTTAAAATGTATCTTGTGTCAGGAGGTATTACATTATTTCTTGATTAAATTTATTTTTCGTCACTTGTAACTATCTTCTTTTACCTTACACTGTGACCAGAAAGAAGAAAAAAATGTGTTTGAAAGTCAACCAATTTTTTTTTCCTTAAATTCATGTGCAACTCATTCTCTTTAGCTTTGGAATTTTCCCAAAGATTTGTAAACAATGTAGTTCAGCTGACTGACTGTCTGACAAAATCAGCTAACATTATACAAAAGATGGCATTGGTAATTTCTGTGAACCTTTTATTGTGAGGAACTAACCATAAATAAGTCATGTTATCATCAATGCAGTCAAACACCCATAAATAAGAGGGATCACTGAAATGTTCTCAGTACAAACAAGAAACCTTTCAAATAGAAAAAATATCTAATATTTGTTCAAGTTTAGGGAAGTAGGTCAGGTATAGGCATTTTTAGCAACTCCTTGTGCATACAGAGAGAGTTAATAATGAATGCACCACCACATTTACACACATGATGAAAAGCTGAATAGAATTTTTTTTTCTAATTTGCCTCTAAAGAATGAAGCTTATATTTCGAACAAGTATCCAGAGAAAAAAATGAATTAAGAAAAGTTAAAAATTCTTCAGAAATGTCTCAGAGATGAGCCAAGTATGAAAATTCTGACAAATGGATCTGTGAATTGTTCAAAATAAGGTGAGAAAAATGCAAAAAAAAACCCAAAAATAAGAAAGCTAACAGCAGATGCAACATTTACCTGTGTTAAATAAAGAAGAAAATTACAAATAGAAATAAAAATAAAACAAAAAATTCATGGTGTAAAGGTGTTATAAAAATAACAAAGATGAGGATATTGTAACAAATAATCATGGAAATGATGACAAGGTTTTATCTTGAGAATTCAAACAATGTTTTGGCTTCTGGTAATCTGTTTTTTTTCTTTTTGGGTTATATTTTCATGTTGTTTGCTGGTAAGCAAGGTAAAATTATAGTTCTGAGAAATGATGATAAACAACATCCATCAGCAAGGCTTCTGATCAGGAGATTGTAGGTTTTGAAGGTTAGTGTTTCTCCCTGACCTAGGATGGTAGCACCTTTTGGGGTCCAGCTACAGACATATAGTGAACCCCCAAGCAAAAACAAAAGCCTATGAAAGCATAAAAAATACATTTTTAAGTTAAAAATATTAGCAGTACATTTTAATATAAAGAAAATGACCAACAATACATATTTATAGCAAAATGACTAACAATACATTTTATCTGTAGTTGAAGCCTTAAAAACTGTGTTCAAAATATTTAGATTTCAACATCATCTATAGAAACTGATATTCTGCTCAACAAACCAAAATCAAATAATCAAAAGTAAAGTCAGGAAAGATGATTAACTAAAATTTAAATTATTCTTGAAAAATAAAGAGAAAAATAAAAAATAAAACATCAGGTTCCGTAAAATACACTTTTAGTGGCTGCAAAAAGAAAATTTCAATGTCTGTTCTGAATCTGTAAAGCTATTTCAAATATTTCAAGAAATTACTTGTGCCTTACTGTTATAAATAAGAAAAGATACTTGTTAAATTAACAGTATTTCTTGAATAGGAAAGGTTTTCAATTATGAACATGGCTTGGCAACTGGTAATGTCTGAAGTGATGGCACAAAGAAATTTAACTCCTCTAAACATCTGCCATAAAACAGTGATCTATCTAGTAGTGAAAGGCTGGTGATATTTTGTCTGTGAGATAAAGGTTGCTGGGAGGAGAATAATTTGCTACCTATAAGGTTGCTTCAGCTGAACAGAAAAAAATGGGCAGAAGCAATCCAGATATGGTAGCAATGCTCTATTGTTTTTAAACATATGACATTTTCTGGGTGATTCAATAAACTGATTAAAACTTTTGTGACATGAATATATGCATTGAGATCAAGAGTGAACTTTAGCCCCAGTAGACATTTTGGGCAAGAATCTTCTTTGAGGTTATAACCAACCATCAAGGTTGGTGCAGGTTTAGGGTCTGTTTGGTGGTGATGCTCTGTCACAAATTTAGTTGTGGATGTATTGAATAATCTCAGACAGTTATTTTTCCATTGAGCTGCAAGAGTTAGGTCTGAGAAGAGATCAGCTTCTATGAACTGGTCAGCAAGATCATTTGGAGATGCATCCATACACTGTGGTATCATCTGCATAAATATTTACTAAGGGTCTGAGAGGGGCATATCATTGATATAAAGCAGAGAGGAGGAAGGACCAGAAAGAGAGTCTGAGAGATGCAAGCTTGGATCTCATGTACCTCAGAGGACTGATCATTCATAGGACCTGCAACACAGGAAAGACTTAGTTTGTTAAGCTTTTTTTCTTCTGTAAAAAAGGAATTCCATTTCTTTCTAAATGTCCTGTCTTTTGATGTTGTTAATTCTTTATAGTATTCTTTATAGTAACTCTTTATCTTTATAATACTTGTTCCTCCATCTGGTTGTATAAACTTTTCAAGCAGATTATTTGTTCATTTCCTTTGAAACCATTGCTTTTGATGGGCCTTGTGAGTGTTAGAGTCTCTAAACACTACTTATTTTTCCCAAAAATTTTGACTGTCTCTTTCAGATTATTAACAAGAGTTTCTAGCTTATACTCTTAGTGCATGCTCATTGCTAACTTTGTCCATTGTATTCTCAACAGTCATAAGTAGAACCACAAACCAGATTGGCAACCAGATCTCATCATTTTACAGCTGAAATTTTGCAATGTGTCTGTAAGTTCTATTCTAATATTTTCATCTATTGCACTTGTTGCCAATGAAAATTTCTTTTAGTTTTTGTTTTCTTGTACAGTACAATCTACAAAAAACTTAAATGCATTGTCAATTGCTACCTTTTATCTTTTTTAATTTTGTTCTTCTTATTGTCTTTCTTCTCAGTAATATTTTCTCAATTTTCTTCACACTCAATAAATACTTGTGTCTTAGTAGCTTTATCACCTTGCTTAGAGTGAAATGATTAAAAAAATAGTATTTCTCTTTCATTTCAAAATTGTCCAGTATTCAAGAGATTAGCTAGTCTTGCTCTCACACCTTTGTTGCTAAATCTTATTCTTTGATCTCACATAATTTCTGAAGAGCATTTTTGTTACTCTTACATTGCTTCAGATTTCTGCCAATCTCTTCAACATCTCTGACTATACTACTCAGATCGTTAAATTTCTAGTACTGTTTGATTCTGACATCCTTAATACATAACACCCACCTTGAGATATCTCTTTTGTTGACCACCATACATTCCATCTTATTACAGTTGATAGTTTTTTATCTTGTTTTTATGACTACCTTCTGTAATAGTTCTACCAATTCTTCTTCCTTAATATCAGTGTTATCTGCATAAGCTGTTATTAAGTTTATTTCTGCCAATTCTAAATCCTAGTCGAGCTTCTCGGTAACAGAAGAATTCTGAGAAAACCATGGACTGAACATGGGAGTAACAAAAATTATTAGAAAAATGGAAAAAAAGAAAGAACAATTATACTTATCAGAAGTTTCTTGGGTACATAATAAGAGAGCTCTGAAAATTTGACACTTTCAGGAATTATTGAAAGCAAGTGTGAAAGAGATAAGCAGTGTATAACTGACCTAATGTGCTTGTGTAAATGGTTGTTAGAGCAGAGATTAGGGGAAACAGCAAAAAGTTAAACTTTACTAAGATCTGCAAAAAACAGAAAATTGTGGAGTGCCATGATCAAGTACATTCTGAATGAACATGACACATGAAAGTTTCTCATTTTTTAATATTCACTTAACTTTATATGCAAGCTGTTTGTTCTGAGTTTATGGATTAACTGGTTGCTGTGACAAAACGAGATACCAATTTTTCTTTATGGTCTGGGTCCCTTCAGGACATAGGCAATTATAGCCCTCCCCATCTCCTACAGATCTTAACACCTTTTCTCATGTTGTTTCTTCCAAAATCCTGGTCTGCCATCCACTTGTTTTCAAGCCCATCAAGTATGTCAAGAATTGCTTTCCTCTGTCTCTTTCCCTCTATCCATCCTGTGAGTATTAGATTCTCCAAGTCCTCCTTCCTCATTCTGTCCCAGAAACTTCAGCTGTCTCTTCCTAATGTTAAGTGTAAGTTTTCTTTTCATTTCTATTCTCTCCAGAACCACATTGTTGTTCAAATATTTGGTCCATGGTATCCTAAGCAACCTTCTCTAGAACCACATTTAGGTTGTTTCAAATTCTTCCTACATATTTGATTGGATTGTCTAGTATTCACACTTATATATAAGAACAGACATCAGATAACAGTCGAGTGCTCTTTTTTGTTTCCAATAAAATTTTCCTGTCTCTTAATACACTGCTTAGCTTTTGGAATGCATCCTTGGCCGTCCAAATATGCCTTCAGATCTCAGTGTTGCACTTCCCATCCCCTGTTAGAACACTTCCTAATTAGAACAGGAAGGGAATAGATTAAATGTTAATATTTTAGGTATATGCGAAACTAGGTAGCCAAACAATGATGATTTTGACAGTGACAACCACAGGATAATATATGCAGGCAACAAAAATAATGTGAAAGAGTTGGTTATCTGAAAGAATTCTTGTGGTTAAACTGAAAGGAGAGCTCTTCAACATAACTGTCATGCATCACCAATAACACCAAGTACAGAGACAAAAATCGAATTCTTCCACTCCATGCTAGACAATGCTGAGGCTCAGTGTAAATCATAAGATATGGCTACTAGTTTGAAAAATGCATAGAATTATGGCAAGACTTTATTTGAGAATTTTTCGGCAATATTAAAAAAACAATCTTCCGTTGGATGTTCAAGAAGAAAATTTATAAATGATGTAGATACAAATCCTAATGATTCATAGAATAGTAAGTGAGGTAGAAGCCACAATCTAGATTTTTATTTTTATTACCTGTCCTTCTTTATACTGTAAATTGTTACATTTCAAAGATTTCTCTAGAGCAGGAAAACATTGTTTTCTGGGTGAAATCATAGAGAAACTTAATTACTAGAAAGAATTGAACCAAATGAAAAAAGTTCAAGCTAAATTCTTTTTACTGCCTCATGGCAAGCATATCTGTTCTTTGTCACAATGCCATGCAATTAAAATCTATCGGAGTGAGAATGTATGTATGAATTCTTTTTTACATTTGATGACAGTGATAGAAAGATGAAAAGTGAAAGTTGAAAAAAAGATTCCTCGGGATATAGAATCTTTAAAAGGAAGCCATATTGTTTTACATTATCTAGATAAAAACTAATATAAGCATTCTTAAATTGTTGTCAAACATTACAAAATCTCTGGATTGCTTGAGACTCAAACTAATGAGTTTGAGTTTTGTTTAATGGCATATCAACCTCTGTGGGTTATTTAATGCCAAAAAGTTGAGGTTTTAAGTTATTTTTTAATGTTTCGTTATCGTGAGAAGGTTGATTTAGCCCGGTTATAATGAAAATTTTTTGTTTCATTCTTTTTTATTTTAGAAAACTGAAGATGTCTTCTGTTTTGTATTCAAAAATGTTTTGCTGAGAATATTTTTTTTTCCTTAAAAAATGTGTTATGGCAATCATTTTCCTTCAAAAATGTATTGTTGGTAATATTTTCCTTCAAAAGTGTATGTTTTTCTATAAAAGTTTATTTTTATGTCTTTTTTTTATACTTTCGTAATTTTTTGATCTCAGTTGGAGGGTTAACTATTTGCCCATAGCTGGGACCCTAACAGGTGCTACCACTTCCAGTCAGAGTCCTTGCTGATGGATGCAGTTTACCATGATGCTCAGAACCTCAAAGTAATGAGAAAAAAAAAACTTGTAGTGATATCAGTTGCATAGAAGATGCCTGAAATTCCTAAATGTGCCATCATTGTAGCTCAAAATTTTATTTTTTGTCTACTATTTCAGTCTTTGTTTTTACATTATGTTTTACTGATGCATTTGTCAGATTTATGCTGAATTTGATGACTTTCAAAAGATTTTAAACAGAATATTATTCACAGAACCATGATACTCTAATCCCTTGTTTGTCAAAATTAGCTTCCTTGAGGGAAGTTGATTTCTGAATGCCACTTTTATTGATCACAAAGCCAGAGAGTTTATGGACACAGTACATGTCTTAAAAGGCCATTGAAAGAATACACAACTTTGTGGTAAGGTCATTATAGCCTATTCAAAAGATGAGGCGTGTATAAAGACTGAAGATTCATTTCAAGTTCAGTCACGCCAGTTTTAAAAATCAAACTTGGCAACATCTGGACAACTTGAGATGTAGATAAAAGCTGATGAACATGACAGAGACAAAGGTAAAATTTTGTTATGTAAATGATATGAATGCTAGCTGAAAGAGATCATCATTAATATATCTACTGCTTACATTTAATATTTCAAATCTGATATAATGCTATCTTTCCTAGAGTTACTATTAGAAATTGCTACCTTGGTTGTTTGAACCCTTGTATAATGCTATCAAAGTTTTTCCTGGAATTATCATTAGAAACTGCTACTTTGGAGGTTTGAACCCTTCAATAATGCTATCAAAGTTTTTCCTAGAATCATCATTAGAAACTGCTACTTTGGATGTTTGAACCCTTATTTCATGCTATCAAAGTTTTTCCTAGATTTATCATTAAAAACTGCTACCTGACCACCAACTTCACTGAACAACCCTGATTTGTTTAGCTCATCAAAACAACATACTGCTTTATGCACCAACAGCTTGTCAATGAAAGCCTGAGTCTTGAACTATCTCGACAGATAGTGTTTCATCAACGCTTATGCATAAACTTTTACAACCCACTAACATTCCTCTAGCACCCCAGCAGTGGGAAACACTGTCCTTAAGAAAGGCATGGCACCAAGTGTACTGATAGGTCAGATCAGGGATTATTCGCTGCTGCACTGTTTCCTTCAAGTGGCACCTTTCAGACCTCTAAGACAATTCCGTTAAGAAAACACTACCCTATCAAAAGACTATAGTTTGGGAGTTTCATTGACCTTCTAAATTTCCTAAAACAACATGCATATAAATGTTCTTCTCAAGGTATGTCTGCTTCATCACAAGAAGATCATTTGTACCACCTCTTTATGAAAACGATGTGAAAAACTTCTTTATGAAAACTTCTTTATGAAAAAACTTCTTTATGAAAAACTTCTTTATGAAAAACTTCTTTATGAAAACGATGTGAACTAATTTTAGTGTGCAAATTCTTACAACATAAATTATTCATCAAACACATTTTGAGTACTTGATAATATTTCACTTTCCATCCTATATATTGGTCAAGAAAATATTCTTTATGGTAAATCATAAAAAAAAAAAAGAAAAACTCCTTTTAATTTATGACTTTTCCAATCTGGGAACCAGTCACTGTTAGTTCAAACTGAGTGTTAAAATTCACATAAATACATTAACAGAAAAACACTTTCACTTGCAGCTACTCTGACTTAATACTGCTCCTACCAAATGTCAAAGTACAAGGAAGTTTTTAACTAATAAAAAACGAGTGCTAGTTTAAATAACTATTCCATCAGGACTTTTTATATAAACACTAAACAAAATCATGGCGTAGAGAGAATTATTCAAAATATAATAAGTGTGTTGTAACAAATAAATATAAAGAAAACTGAAAGAAATAATTGTGTTGTCACTGATATTTGCTACGCAAGAATAACAAACCTAAAGAGAAAATTTCACTTTAAATAATAAGTTTAAGCTAGAGGAACTATTTTCTATGAAAGGATACAGTCAGTTAAGTGCCATACGTAATAAACGCTTGGGCGATCATGTCTCGAAAGAGACATGACTGACTGGGCAGAACATTATCCCGCAGTAGGTTGCCATTGCCTTCTGCAGTAGACTGGTTGCTAACCAGGGCTATAGAACCCAGTCTGTCCTGCTATTTAACCCATAACTGGAAGGAAGAGACAGATTAATACCTTTCCTAAGGGTATTTGCGCGTAAGTGAATACAATGGATTCAACTGGAATTTGAACTCGGCTCCTCGGTTTCTCATTCCGAGCCAATACCCCTAATGTTCTGCAAGTGATTATCAAGATAACAACATTTATACATAAAGATTCAAAGTACTTTCCTTGACAAGATTATGAAAGGACTTCAAAAAATATCAGGAAAGAGAGTTTCTGGAAAACGTTTTCTTTTACTTCTAAGTTACTCTAACAAAATCTCTGAAAACTGACCAAATACTAATTACCTTACAGAAAATATAGCAATTAGCCATTTATTTTATGTGTTTCCTTTCAATTTTAGTAAGATTTGAAGATAACAAAGAATATCTTGACATGGTGAGTTTTTTTCAAAATCAACACATTTGCTATTGTGCAACTGTCAAATTTTTCATGCAAGTTACCTCCCTTTTTTCATCTCACAGTGTATCCAGTCTTCCAATAAAGTAATTATATAATCACTAAATGTTCAATAGTGTCAAATATTTGTGATTTTAGAAATTGTTCATGACAATATTATACCATTTGGTAATTCCTTTTTGTTTTTGGAATTGGATTTTATTAAATGATGAAAGAAAGTAGAAATCCCAAAGAATAAGTAGAAATAAAAGTGATAATAAATGGTGAAGAAGAATACATTGAATAAGAAATAAAAGATTGGGATATTGGAGAAGATGAGGAGATAAGAAAAATGGAGGTGGAAATGAAAAAGAAATTATTAAGAGTGAAAGTGGAAGGAGGAATTGATATGGTAGAGAAAAATAATGACAAAAACAAGAAATATGATGAAAAAAATGAAGAGGAGAATGAAAAAGATGAAAGGAAGAATGAGAGAGGATTGTAAAGAAGCAGATAATGAAAGATAAAAAAGTAATGAAGAAGATAGTGAAGAAGAGAATGAGTAGGATAATGAGAAAGATGAAGATGGTCATAAGGAAGTATTGGAGAAGGGGAAAATGAAGAAAATCAAAATAATAATGATGCGGACAAAATGAAAAGAAAAGAAACTGAAGAAGTTAGAGAAGAAAAAAATGAGGAAGACAGAAAAGAAAGGAGAGAAGGAAAATGAGTAAGCTGGAGAAGAAGAGAAGGAAAACGATGAAGAAGAATATAATGAAGAAAGTAAGGAAGATGAAGACAAGCAAAAAGAAGATGAAAAGAAGAGTAAGGAAGACAGTGAGAAAGAAGGATAATGGGGAAGATAAAGAGGTTCATGAGGAGGATGGAGGAAAAAAGGAAGATTAGGAAAATGAAGATAGAGAAGATAAATATTCTTTTATTTATCTTCTCTATCGTGCATTATATTCTTTATTCATGCATTGAATATTGACGCCATATTTGGTCGGGTGCTCCTGCTATCAACCTAGATATCCTTGACAAAATCCAGCAAAGAATATGTAATGTGATTGATCCAGACTTGGCAGCTCAGATACAGTCACTTTCTCACTGGTGCAATGTGGCTTCCCTGTGTCTCTTCTACAAATACTTTCACGGCTTCTGCTCTGATGAACTTAGCTCACTGGTTCCCCCATATATATGAATTTCCTCGAGCCACAAAATTAGCAACTAGGTCCCACCCTTTTACTGTGAAACCGATAAAATGTAACCGCAATTTCTATTCCAGTAGCTTCTTTTCTCGCACTTCCCGCCCGTGGAATTTCCTTCCATTTATTTGCTTTCCCAACAGCTACAATCTCCAAGAATTTAAATGTAAAATCAATAGTCATCTCCTGTCTCACTAACCTGCATCCTCTCTCTCATGTTCCCTTCTCCATCCACTCCACTCTCATCAGTATTCTCATCCTTCTCTTACCCACTTCCTGACAACCCTTATAACCTGTCACTCTTTATCAGTACTTTCCTTCTATGTAACCCCCTGCAAAACAGTGGCAGTAAAATGCCATGCTTGGGATGATATGATTATAAAAAACAAAAAAACAAAAAAATGATAATGAGAAAATCAGAGGAGAAAGAAGAGAAGGAAAATGGGGAAAATAAACAAAAGAAAAATGAGGAAAAGTAGAACTGAAAATGAAGTTAGAGAAGAAAGAAGAGAAAGGAAATAAGAGAGAGGAAAAGACATGAGAAAGAAAGAGAAGATAGATGAGAAAGAGAAGAAAGATGAGAGAGAATAAATACGATGAGAAAAAGAACAAAGGAGAATGAGTGAGGGGAGTATATAAAAATGAGGACGATACAAAGGAAAAGAAAATGTTACATTAAAGAAGAAAGAAGAGAAAGAAAATGAAGATGAGTATAGTGATTGTTGCGGAGTAGTTTTCGCACTAAAGGTTATAATTGTGCTATATCGGTTGCTAATCGACTTAACATACCCAAAATGTTAGAAACATTGGTAATCTTCTACTGAAAGCTGACTAATATCAACTGCCTAGTAGTTCTAAAGAACTCCTATGAACTTCTCAAAAATTTCCTGTTAACTCTTATTAATATAGGAGGGAGAGTCCATTATCTGAAAAATAGGTGTGTTTCCCCATAACAGTGATGAATGTAGGGGAGAATATGATAAGAGGAATGAAAAAGATGAAAAGAAGAATAAGAAAAAAGAGGGAAAGAGAATGATAATAAAGATGATGAAGGAGATTATGAAGAGAGGAGTGGAGAAGAGGAAAATCAGGAGAATAAAGAAGATTAAATGAAGAATAAGAAAGTTAGAAGGGAAGATTAATTAGGAAGATAGAGAAGAAAAACAGTGACGGATAATGAGGATAAATAATGAAAAAGAAGAAAAGTGGAAATGTAGATGTAATTAAAAATATGAGTAAAGAAGAGAGAAAAATGGAGGAAAATGAAAACTCAGCAGAAAATGAAGATACAAGAGATTCAATCTAACCAAATCAATACTGGAGAAGGAAAAGAATTAAAATTAAGATAACCTCCATTGTAGACAAAAGAGTAAAAGATGAGTTTGTCTTGCAACATAAAAAACCTCACCAAATACAATAATAGTTACTTATAAAAGATACCTAGATGAAACTAACAAGAAAAAAATAAAAGAATGCAGAATATTTATTGTCACTGATTGGTTGATCAAATTTTGGTTTGTCAGAACAAAAAAATTAGTGAATCTCTGTAGACATAAATTTTCCCTCAGACTTTAATTATTAAAATGCACAGCCTATAATGAAGAAAAAAAAAAGGGGAGTGAAATATGAGCTTTCCTCCCAAAGGTAAGAAATATTTTTATTATGTGTTTGAAGGTAATTTGGTAGTTAAAAAACAATTTTCCTTATTGTAAGACATTTATTTTTATAACATTTGGGTCAGTGATATTTTAAGGAGATCCACAAATGAGAAAAGAAACAGACTTTTCCCTAAAGGTATCAAATACTTTTATGTTTCAAGTCTATTTTGGAGGTGTAAAACAATATTGGTTTTTCCGAGACAGTTTCATAAAATTCAGTTTGAGATATTTTACCATCACAAAAGATGACTATCATTGATTTTATGAAACAGTCTTAAAAACAAATAAAATCTATGAAATTTAGTAATGTTTTCAGGCATCATTAATTTGTTGGTATTTGTTTTACAGTGATGTTCACTCTGTACAAAGCCCAGGAACCACTTGAGATAGAGGCACAGTTTAAGAAAATATGTGAGGACAAAGTTAAACACTGTATTAATAAACAGAAAACTTTTAATACAAAAAAAGAGTGCTGAACTGCTCTGTAATATTAATGTACCTATACATGGTATATTGGATAAGTTGTCATGTCAATTACACAAAAATGAAAATAACACTTTTTTTAACAGATATTTTTTAACAAAATTATACAAAAATATCTTGAAATAATAAAGAGTAAATTTAATGGTTAATTTTAGGCTTAAATATCTTGAAATAATAAAGAGTAAATTTAATGGTTAATTTTAGGCTTAAATATCTTGAAATAATAAAGAGTAAATTTAATGGTTAATTTTAGGCTTAAATATCTTGAAATAATAAAGAGTAAATTTAATGGTTAATTTTAGGCTTAAATATCTTGAAATAATAAAGAGTAAATATAATCATTATCTTAAGCTAAAACAGGTTAAGATTTTAGTGATCTTCCACAGAGCACTAGTTTACAATAAAAGTTTTCTACTAAAATAGGAAGGGAATGAGGGTGGTTGACTACAATGTTCATAGTATCGTGGGTCTTTATATTTTCATGGTAATTGTTCTCATGAACTTTTCTCCATTCTACCTAGACCTTTTGAATTTGAGTGTCATGCTGGATTGGCAGCAAGATCTTATTTTACTATTGAAATGGCTAGATATATTTTTTTTAATTGTATCATCCTGAGCAAAGCAAAAATGCCACTGATGTGCAGGGGGTTACATAAGAGTAAAAAGATTAATTAGAAGAGAGTGAAGAGAAAGACGAACCAGTTAGAAAGGAGCAAGGGAAGGATGGGAATACAGGTGTGATGACAGCTGCAAAGATGGAGAGAAAGGAAAGGATATATGGGGTGGTGAAAGAACTAGAGTCAAGTGGTTAAGAGATGAATATTGACATTGCATTTAAATTCCTGGAGGTTGTAACTGTCAGGAAAGCAAGAATATGGAAGCGAGTTCCACAGGCGGGAAGTGCGAGAGAAGAAGATGCAGGAGTAGAATTGTTGTCTGCATTTGGTTAATCTAACTGTGAATGGGTGGGACCCAGTTGCCAATCTGGTTGCACGAGTAAACACCTGTTGAGGAGGCACCAGTGACTTAAGTTCATTTGAGCAGAAGTCATGAAAATATTTATAGAACAGACAAAAGGAGTCCACATCTTGTCAGTGGGGAAGTGGCTGTAGTCGAGCCGCCAAGTTGGTACCTATCACATTACTGATTCTCCTCTGGAGCCTGTCGAGAACACTGAGATGAACAGCAGGGGTGCCTGACCATATATGGCAGCAGCAGTTTTTTTTGTTATGTCTCTCACTAGGTTTCTTACTTTCCAATTAACTCTTATCTTAAAAATTTTAAATGTACTTTCAATTGTCATCTTTTGTCTTCTAACTTCCTTTTACTTTATTTCTCTCTCCTTAATGTTTTTTTATTTCTCATATTCTCTCATACTCAGTAACCCCTTGTGTCTTAGTGGCTTTATTGCCTTGCTTTGGTTGAAATGAATAAAAAAGCTACACTAGCAGATCTTTTGGAAAATAATGGATATATGAAAACAAATCAAGAGGCAGATTTCACATGCTTCCATCATTGAAAAGTTTTTCTTACATCACATGTATGTCACATCAAATGTTGAAGTTAATATTCAAGTAGACTATCTTTCTTCTGTGAGAAATTTGTAGAAGTCAAAAGTAGTAATGAAAAGTAAGAAGGAAAGAATGACAATCAATTGTAAGAAAACAGTGTATGTGGTTGTCAGCAAGTGTAATAGCCCAACATGTGAATTACAAATGGAGATGTGAAAATTAAGCAAATACTGATGTTGGAAGTGTTTTAATGGACAATGAAAAATGTGACACTGAAATCCAAAGTTACATTGGAGTACCAAAATACACTTTCCAAAAGTTAAACAATGTATTAAAAAACAAAACTTTCAATACTAAGAAAAGAGTGCTGAACTGCTCTGTAATGTCAATGTTCCTATACAGGGTACGATGGATAAATTGTCACCTAAATTATACAAAAACAAAAATAACATTAATATCTTATTTTAACAGATATATTTACCTAAATTAAACAAAAATATTTTTAAATACTAAAGTGTAAATTTATTCAATAAAATCAACATCAGCTTCAACCATGGCCTCCAGATAATTTCAGAATCTCCTGCAACTCTTCTGGAATGCTTCTTTGTTTAAGTTGGTGAATCCTGCCATCATCCATGTCTTCAGTTAATCTTTGGAGGTTCAAGGAGTTTTGTTGTCTTCTCATTTCACACATAATAATCAAAAGGATTGCAGGCTGGGGATTTAAGCAACCATTTATTGGGGGTGATGTGGTCACAAGAATTCTCTGACAGCCATCACTAGGTTCTCCTGCTAGTGTGGCATGGTGCAAAGTCCTGTTGCCAGACATAGGGTCTTCCACCCTCTTGATCTAGGGCAATGCTACCTCCTCAAGGTACTTGATGTAGGCCTCTGTGTTGAGTCTGAGGACCTCACTAATAAATTTGAGAGTTCTTTTTTCATCAGAACGATCAGAGTGAGTTTTTTAATCTATTGTACCTTGTAAATGCCATTATACTTATCTCTTTCCAGATTGTACTGTCCTCACACTCAAACACTCTGAAATGTTTGCACTGGAGCTTTTGATGAATGTCAAGCATTATTGGATGCCACTTTCAAATTTCTGGTAGAGTGAATTGCATCATGGTGCTCTTTTTTTCACAAACAGTGCCTAACTGACCCTACCATATTGTTTAGTAGACAAAATGAAAAACAGACAATGCACATGTGTGAACAAAAAATATAAAATGGTCACAATTTATCCATCGTGAATGCTAACCAATTTTCTTACAGATATAGAGGGAATGAAGTAACAGATATGGTTCTACAAAAGAATGCTGAGAATTCTATGGACAGAACATGGTAACAGTGAGGAAGATTTAAAATAAAATGACAAAAAAAAGACATTTGAAATCTGAATCAGAAAAAGACATTTGGAATTTCTGGGAGACAATAATAAAAGAGGATTTGGTGAATTTGACGCTCACATGACTTATTGAAAAAATCAGGAGTAGATGGAAATAGTGAATAACTTTCTTGATAAGCTTGCATAAATGAATAGCAGAAAAGAGACAAGGTGGGTTGGTAAAACAACAAATATTGTTAAGAGGTACATGACAAAATTTTATGAAAATGTGAACTTAAAGGGGTATTTGAAATTTCTGGGAGATATGGTCTGGAAAGAGAGCATAATGTAACACTCACAGGATATAGTGCAGATGAAATGGGCAGAGGGAAACAGAAAATGGACTGCTTGATGAGTTTGTGTGAATGTATAGCATTGCTGGGACAAGGAAAAATGCTCAAATGTAAAATGTTATAGCTATAAGGGACAAGAAGTTCTGGAGAGCCATGTTTACTCATACCCTTAACTTAATGAGTTTATGTGAAGGGATAGCAGAATTAGGAGAAGCACAGATGGTAAAGAGTCAAATATTGCTTACAATTACAAGAGACAGGAAGTTGTAGAGAGCCATGAGTGTAGCTCACATCTTTAACCTAATGAATTTATATTAATGAATAGGAGAGCTGGAATGGGGACAGATACCCAATAATCAAATGTTGCTTACATGATTGCACACATCCTAACATATTTATGTGAATAAAGAGAAGATCTTGGACAGGCAGTTTAATTAAACGTTTACTAGTTGCTCAATATTACAAGAGACAGAAAGTTGTAGAGAGCCATGATTGCTCATGATACTAAACTTAAATTTATGTGAATAAAGATGAGAGCTGGAAACAGAGAAAGCTACTCAAGAGTCAAAGGTTGCTTTCTGGTACAAGGGATGGGAAGTTGTGGAGAGCCATGGCCGACTGCATACTGAAGGGACCATACACATAAAAGATAATCTGAGTGAAGAGATATTTACTTAACAAAACCTATGATGGATTACATTGCTGGCTATTAAATAAATTCCATTTGTGTTTTAGGTTTCAGAAGATGAGAAATTGGAGAAGAACAACCTGTGTAGTAATTTTAGTTTGAGAAGCAGAAATCTGAAGGTAAGTCATATGGAGAAATAAGTAAGTTGGGAATTCAATAATTTCTCAGATATTTGTACATAAAAATCTCATAGCTAAGATTCAATATCCATTTTTTTTGACTCTAGAGAATCAATATTAGATCTATCATAGATCTGGGTCAGTTTTCGTTCAGCATTCTTTGATCATGTGAAGCAAATTTAAATTCCATGATGTTGCTTTATTGCTTTCAATGACTTTTTTGTGGGGGTATGGGAAAAAAGAGAAAAAAAAAACTGCAATACTTGTTGATGAAAACTTTTGAATCACATGAATATTTGAGATACCTTTATTTTTATTGTGTCCCATAATGTGAAAGTGTCATTCATTCACACATTTAACTTTAGGTTTATCCAAAACAAGGCCAAAGAGTCTCTTAAGGTAGAGGATTACTAAATTAATTTGTTGTGTGAATTTAAGGTGAAGAAGGAGTGCAGATTGTGAGACAATGTAGGATAGATAATAGTTGACACTAAATTTGATGAAGTTAAGATTTTAGTAATTGGAAAAGCATCCTCTTAAGATTCTGCAATACAAAATAATTTTTTTTTACTGTTTGAATGAATCTTTCTCCATACCAATGGAATATATAGAGAAGGAGGATTATTTGACTCTGTGTACGTGTCATAGCAAGAACTAGTTGTAAAAATATTGAACTGGTAAAACTAAGGAATGTAGCTTGTCTGAACACACTGAAAAGTGAAGATTGGTCAGCTCCAAACAAGATTTAGCAGCAGTACTTGGTTTCTGGTCTGATCTGTCTGTGGCAAAGATGGAGTTTGGTAAAATAAGTCAGGTACTTTTGGGAATAGTACAAGAAACTGGTATATTGAATATCACCTCTGAATGAGAAATTAAACAGCCAAGTTCAAATTCCAGTTGAATTTGTTGCATTCACTTATGCACAAATACTCTTGGGAAAGATATGAATCCGTAACTTCTCCCTCCGTTTATAGGTTAAATACCAGGACAGATTAAGTTCTATAGCCTTGGTTGGCAACCAGTCTTCTGCAGAAAATGATGGCAACCTAATGTAGAAAAATCTTCTGCCCAGTTACATTTTTTTTGAGACATGATTGCCCAAGTGTACATCATTTATCGCATTTAACTGACTGATTGACAAGGAACTCACCATTTATGCGTAACTGCAGGAAAGAATTGATGAGGAGGCAAGAAATGCTCACCAATACTCAGAGATGAATTGAACTATCTTCTGGTGCTCTATTACCTAATGCTAAGCATTGAAAACACAGAAATAAATGTATAAGTATCCAATAACCTTTAAAAAAAAAAACTTTCATGAAATTTCAAACTTGGGATAAGCTATTTTGTAGAAAAGTGTCATTTGCATATCATTTATTGTTTGGAGAACAATTCTTTCTTTTTAACCAAGACAGCTTTCTCTTGTAAATATATCACAACATGAAAATTTTATGTTCAGTGTTCAGTCACAGTTTTTTTTTAATTCCTCTTTCAAAATTATCTCAACAACACAAATTTTCTATTTTTTAATCTGTACGTCTTAATTTGCATGTTTTTTTTAATAAATTGGAATTAAATACATATCAAATGTAGAATTGAATCTGAAGGATAGGATAAGGAAAAAATAGGCTACATTTTTAAGTCTGACATGTTTCACTTTTATTAAAGCTTCATCAGAGAATGAAATATTGAGAAAATGAAAGAAAATAATTCTGATATTTTTAATTTTTATTTTGTTTGTTCCTCATTTGTTCAGCAGTTTCAACAGATGTATATGAATATCTGCTTGATAAATAAAAAACAAATAACATAAAAATTAGAAATACCAGAATTTTTTTCTCTTTCTTTTAAAAGTTGTTAAATATATATGCAAAACTGAAAACCAGTCAAAGATATACAGGGCATGAGTATAATGAGAAAAATTAAAATTTTTGTTCATAATTTTTCAAATAACATTTTTTTTTTTTTTTTTTAATCATATCACCCCAAGCAAGGCAGTAACGCCACTGAAGCGCAGGGGTTACGTAAGGGTAAAAAGAATGGAAAAGAGAAAGCCGGAAACCACATCCTAAACAGGAAACAAGGGATGAGCCTCTTCACCCGTTCAATAGATGAGGGTGGAGTGTGAACCGGGCGATAGTTTAGTCTATCTACTCCAATTGAAAAAAATAATAATAAAAAAGGAAAAGAGTGAAAAGATTGGAAAAGAGAAAACCAGAAACCGCATCCTAAACAGGAAACAAGGGATGAGCCTCTTCACCTGTTCAATAGATGTGGGTGGAGTGTGAACTGGGTGATAGTTTAGTCTATCTACTCCAATTGAAAAAAAAAAATAATAAAAAAGGAAAAGAGTGAAAAGATTGGAAAAGAGAAAACCGGAAACCGCATCCTAAACAGAAAACAAGGGATATACTTTTTGGAATTCCTTCTAGCAAGTCTGCATATTGGCAATTATTTAAAACTTTTAAAATAATTGAAGCAAATTCTTAACATATTCTGTAACCTCCATCAAAGTCATAGGCACACCATACTGGAGTAATAAATGTGCTTAGAGCAAGGTAGCCTGATGAAGAGCATCACTGTTCAGGTTGGTTTTGAATTTGAAGTAACTGTTCTAGTCTGGTTGCCACCCAAACCTTGTCAATTCTACTATTTAACTGATTGCTGGGAGAAGGGGAAATAGATTCATCTTCCAATCTTCTCACTTAGTTTTTTTTTTTTTTTTTTCAATTGGAGTAGATAGATCTATCTATCACCCGGTTCACACTCCACCCACGTCTATTGAACAGGTTAAGAGGCTCATCCCTTGTTCCCTATTTAGGATGTGGTTTCCGACTTTCTCTTTTCCAATCTTTTCACTATTACGTAGCCCCCTGTACATCAGTAGCGTTACCGCCTTGCTTGGGGTGATACGATTTAAAAAAAAAGGGCATTTGTGCGAAAGTGAATGCAACAGACAGGCTCGGAATTGAACTCAGCATGCTAATTTCAATTTCTGTGCAATATCTACTGTAGTGTTATCCCATTCCATTGTTGTATCTTATGACTCAGGACAGAGAGACAAATTCTTGGTGCTGTTATAAAGCATTAACATTCACACAGAAACCAGAAATAAACAAAAGAATTCAAAATCTGTTCCAGAAATAAAAAATTTTTTCTCTAAACGATTCTTTCAATACTTTACAGAGTTTAATTAAAGGATTGAAAATTGCTGTGATTGACTTTATAACAATAAAAAGTACTAATTTTAGAATATTTGATCATAAGCTAAAAGTCCATGTAGGGACACAGAAAGCAGGTATCCTAGTTTGGAAGAATTTGCTCATGTCTCAGGGGTTCTTAAAAGTTATGAAAATTATGAAACTGGAAGCTTCTAGTCTTGAACCTGTATGTTGGCAGTGAATTTACCCAACAATGTCATCATAAAAGCATGTATCTCTACCATTACGTCAACCTGTCTGTAATTCTTCAAAGAAGATTTTCTTTGGAATCCTTAAATGAGGCATGCACATGCAATGTCTAGTCCTCACCAAGCCACACGACACTTGTAGTCCTCCTCACCAAGCTACACGACACTTGTCTTCCTCACCATGCTATACAACACCTGCAGTCCTCCTCACCAAGCTACACGACACTTGTAGTCCTGCTCACCAAGCTACATGACACTTGTAATCCTGCTCAGCAAGCTACACGACACCTGCAGTCCTGCTCAGCAAGCTACACGACACCTGCAGTCCTGCTCAGCAAGCTACACGACACCTGCAGTCCTGCTCAGCAAGCTACACGACACCTGCAGTCCTGCTCAGCAAGCTACACGACACTTGCAGTCCTGCTCACCAAGCTACACAACACCTGCAGTCCTTCTCACCAAGCTACACGACACTTGCAGTCCTCCTCACCAAGCTACATGACACCTGCAGTCCTCCTCACCAAGCAACATGACACCTGCAGTCCTCCTCACCAAGCTACACAACACCTGTAGTCCTCCTCACCAACCTACACGACACCTGCAGTCCTGCTCAGCAAGCTACACGACACTTGCAGTCCTGCTCACCAAGCTACACAACACCTGCAGTCCTTCTCACCAAGCTACATGACACTTGCAGTCCTCCTCACCAAGCTACATGACACTTGCAGTCCTCCTCACCAAGCTACATGACACCTGCAGTCCTCCTCACCAAGCAACATGACACCTGCAGTCCTCCTCACCAAGCTACACAACACCTGTAGTCCTCCTCACCAACCTACACGGCACTTGCAGTTCTGCTCACCAAGCCACACAACATTTACAGCCCTGTTCACCAAGCAAAATGACACTTGCACTCTTCCTCACCAAACATGCAGACTGTTCCTCAGCAAAATACCTGACCCTAACACTTATCTTCACTTTCTCTCTTGCCTATTTTTTTTTGACACATACATGTAAAGAAATCATATTTCTTTTTCTCTTAGCAAGGCTGTAAGAACTCATCCATGCTAAGAAAAATTCAGTTGCAAAAACCACAAAAACAAAAATATTTTTATACTTAAAAACCTTTCCCAAATTTTCCTTTGTTGTGGGTTGATTCAAATCTGCATGAACAAATGAATGAATAAATTAAATTCAGGCTGGACCAATATTTTTCTATTTTTTAGACTGAAACTGTAGTGTCTGTAAATGAAAAATTCAAACTCCCTATAAATTAAGATTTTTTTTTTAATCGTATCACCCCGAGCAAGGCGGTAACACCACTGATGTGCAGGGGGCTATGTAATAGTGAAAAGATTGGAAAAGAGAAAGCCAGAAACCACATCCTAAACAGGGAACAAGGGATGAGCCTCTTAACCTGTTCAATAGACGTGGGTGGAGTGTGAACCGGGCGATAGATCTATCTACTCTAATTGAAAAAAAAAAAAAAAGAAACCAAAGTGAGAAGATTGGAACAGAGAAAAGCCGGAAACCACACCCTAAACAGGGAACAAGGAATGAGCCCAAATACATTATTTTGTAGAGTAGTTGACACCCCTTCAGCACTCTCAATGAGGGAACGGCCCATGGCCTGAAATGGCCTATTTAACTAAAGAATAGTAGTATTCAAGGCATAATATTTGAGTGTCATTTGAGCAATATTCATACTGATTACTTTTGCAACAATTGAGATCTAAACCCTTCCTTTCTGTTGTAATTTCTGTCTTGTCTGTTATTGTAACTGTTGTACTGTTCTGTGAATATGCCTTTAGCACGGCATATTGGGCTGAATAATACTGCAGCACACTTTCTCTGTGTATTGCACCCACCTCAGCAATACAAACATTATTAGAAAAATTTCTGTAAATTAATCAGCTTCAGACAAATAAAAACATCTTTTTATTGAAAATTAATAATAAAGTAGAGCATCCCAACTGAGTGGATATCAACTTAAAATTAGGTTTAACAGAGAAAGATAAAAATTGCACATTTAAAACATAAAAATGTTTAGTCTTTAAAGTTTCAGCTTTCAAGTGTATTAAGTTATTAGAAATTCTACAGTCTTCAAGTAACACATTTTAAAATTCAGCCAAGTGTTTTTGTAAAACAGTCATACACATTTAGTGTCTTCTGTGGTATCCATATGTGAAGTATAAATAAAAGGACAATGTATCAATTAGTCATTCAGAATCCAAGCAGTCTACATGTTAATACAAGTAGCAGCCTAATGTAACAGTCCAAGACAAAAATCCTTAAGAAATCTTCCCATATCTTATCTTTTCTCTGTTGTACAAAAATTGTTTTCATAAATAAAAGCTGGACTATAAAAAAAGGAAAAATAGATTTTGTAAAATGCATCAACAGTTTCTAGAATTAAAAAAATTGGATTTACACATCATTATTTATTTTTTTACTTTCATCTTTGCTTTGTGGATATACATTGAATATCTTTACAAGGCTCTCTTGAACTTCCACAATGTATTTCATACAATTAGAATATAATGCAAAATAGGGGGGATAATCAAAACTTCCATATTTACTTTTTCCTATATCATATATATTTATAAATTGATTTTTATTCAGCTTTGAAAAAACAATAGTGTTGTATACTATTTACATTGTTTGGACTATTGTCTTCATCTTTACTGCCATGTTCATGATGTTTCGGCCACCGTACAATCTTGGCTTTATCAGGTGCTAGGAATTCTGAACCAAACCCTTTATTTCATTCACTGGGGTATATCATTCTCCTTTCATGTGCGATGACACTTCATGGCAACCAGAAGTAACATCGCACATGAAATGAGATTTATATACTCTAGTGATCAAAATGAAGGGATTGGTTTGAAATTCTTAGTACCTGAAAAAGGCCAGATTATACAATAGCTGAAATGTCATAAATATGGCAATAAAGATGAATTTGAGTTTGTTTAATGGCACATAAACCTCAGTGGGTTATTTAATGCCAAAAAAGTGGGGCTTTATGGTATTTTTTTAATATTCGGTTATAGTGAGAAGTCAGATTTTTATGAAAATTTAAAAAATTTTTTATTTTAGAAAACTGAAGATGTCCTCTAGTTTTGTATTCAAAAATGTATTGTTGGTAATAATGCTTTTTCTTCATAAATGTATTTTTTTTTTTATAAAAGTCTATTTTTATGTATATAAATCTTTAAAAGTCTATTTTTATACTTTCATAGTGTTTTGATCCCAGACTGGGAGTTATTTGCCCATAGCTGGAACCCTCATAAGTGCTACCACTCTGGGTCAGGGTGGACCTGGGAACAACAGCAATTAAGAGGTGGTTTCATGCTCCTCACAACTTCCCAATCAGAGGCCTAGCTGCCAGTTGTAGTTCAAAGCTGAATACAATTATCCAAACAATGTAAATAGTGTAGATACTACATCATCTCAGAAGTATAAACAAATAGAGCTGCCTGTGTTTTCTAGCCTTATTTTGTTGTTGAAAGTCCTTTTGGAAGGGCATATAATTCAACTAGATATATTAGTTATAATAATTAGTTATAATAATTAGTTATAATAATTAGTTATAATAATTAGTTATAATAATTAGTTATAATAATTAGTTATAATAATTCTGTATAAAATATAAAATGGTAATTAGGATCATGACATAGATAATGAGACATGGGAGAAGATGCTAGCAAGTATTTGAAAACTTATGATGGTAAAGTTAAAAAATAAAGATAAAATGAAAACTACAAAAATGGAAGAGGAACAGATAAAATGGTGTGCGAGAAAAGTAGAGGAAGCACTATAAACAGAAAAGAAGTAGGGTCATGTGAGAAACAGAGAAAAGAGAAGAGGGAGAAAGGAGAGTGACAAGTGGAAAAAAGACAAAAGAGGGTAAAATAGAGAGAGACAGTAGAAGACTTAAAAACATGAAGTAGAAGAAAAGAAAGGAAGAAGAGGAGGAGGAGGAAGCAGTGACAAAAGGAGGTACAGAAAAATAAGAGAAGGGAGTGATGAAAAAAGGAAAATTATCAATGAAAGGAGAAAAAAAGAAAGATAGAAAAACAGGTGAAAAAGAAATGATCAACAAGGAAGAAAAAAGAAACAAGGAGAGAAAAATAAATGACAGGAAAGGAGAAGGAAAAATGAGCGACAAGGAAAAGATGGAGAAAGGAGTGATGAGGAAGAGAAGAAAGGAGCAACAAGGAAGAGGAGAAGAAAGCTATGATGAGAAAGTGGGTAAGGAAGGAGTGATACGGAGAAGCGGCAAGGAAGAGGAGAAGAAAGGGGCAGTGAGGAAAAGAAGAATAAAGAAGCGACTAGGAGAGGAAAAGAAAGAGGCAGTGAGGAAGAGGAGAAGAAAGGAGTGGCAAGGAAGAGAAGATAATAACAATGAGAAAGAAGGAAAGAAAGGAGCAACGAGGAAGAAGAGAAGAAAGGAGCAACAAGGAAGAGGAGAAGAAAGGAGCAACGAGGAAGAGGAGAAGAAAGGAGCAACGAGGAAGAAGAGAAGAAAGGAGCAACGAGGAAGAAGAGAAGAAAGGAGCAACGAGGAAGAAGAGAAGAAAGGAGCAACGAGGAAGAAGAGAAGAAAGGAGCAACAAGGAAGAAGAGAAGAAAGGAGCAACAAGGAAGAAGAGAAGAAAGGAGCAACAAGGAAGAGGAGAAGAAAGGAGCAACAAGGAAGAGGAGAAGAAAGGAGCAACAAGGAAGAAGAGAAGAAAGGAGCAACAAGGAAGAAGAGAAGAAAGGAGCAACAAGGAAGAAGAGAAGAAAGGAGCAACAAGGAAGAGGAGAAGAAAGGAGCAACAAGGAAGAAGAGAAGAAAGGAGCAACAAGGAAGAAGAGAAGAAAGGAGCAACAAGGAAGAGGAGAAGAAAGGAGCAGCAAGGAAGAGGAAAAGAAAGGAGCGGCAAGGAAGAGAAGAAGAAAGGAGTGTCAAGAAAGAGTAGAAATGAAAGGCATGGAAGAGAAGGAAGAAGCAGTGAGGAAGATGAGAAGAATGGAGTGATGAAGAAAGGAGGAAGAAGGACAAGAAAGGAGTGATGAGGGGAAGGAGAAAGGAGTGAAATGGAAGAAAAGGATAAAGATGTGACAAAAAAGAGGCGAAGAAAGGAGTGACAAAAAGGAGGAGAAAAAAGAAGTGTCAAGGAAAAGAGAATAAAAAAAGACAATATGTGAAAACTGAAAAATAAAATGTTGAAAGAGATCAAAAGCTTAAAACATAATGAAAAAGCCATAGATGATGTTCAAAAAGAATTCAATGTAAAAAGAAAGAAAGTGATGTAAATGTAGAAAAAAATTTCAAAATGAAGACTTCCTGTTGTAAATAAAATTAAGAAAGAAGACATCAAAGTTAGAAATCTGTTTTGTGGGTTGGACCAAAGAGTAACTGATGTCTAACTTGTGTATTAAAGAGCAATGCAAATTAGCTTTTATTCTGATCTTTTTATATTTATTTTGTCCTGACAGATCTTAACTTCAAGACAGCAATAAAAAAAATAAAGCAATAAGAATGCTGCAAATATACTTGTGTCTGATTTTATTATAAATGGGTGGGAATAGTGATATTTTCTTCAATGAAATCAAGATCTAGTGTTTTTTTTTCCTTGACATTATTATAAAAAATATCTTAATATATGAAAACAGAATTGAGATTCAAAGTCACCTTGCTTCAGTTATTGAAGCTAATGTTGTTTTGAGTTTCAAGGTATGTTTCATGGGTAGAAAAAGAAGACTGGTGGTTTTTGAGAGTAATTGCGTTTTATTTTTTTCATTTAACAGATGCTGATATAGTTCTATAGATTGCAAAACTGGCTTCAGATCAGAGCAGGTAGAAAAATAAGAAAGAATTGTAATCAATGACTCTAAAAAAAAAACAAACAAAAAAAAACATGATCTTACTGTTTTCTCAATAGCCTAAATTTTGACTGAATTTACTCTTAAAACCATTCCATATTTCAACTCATAACTTCCAAAATGTATTATTCATATATTATTTAGTCTGTGAAAATATATTATTCTTTCAGGTGTCATTTACCTTAAAGATGTTGAGAATCAGGACTCCACAATTTACTGACTTTTATTGTCCCTATGTAACTTGAAGAAAAAATAATGACTTATGTTGACATTCTGCACTAATTCAAATAAAAGATTAGGAAGGAAACTTGCCATCAATATTAAAAAGAGAACAACAGTTACTGAGCTTGAGAAACCTATTTTCCTGAAAAATATTTTCAAAGATTTTATAAATTTCAACTGAAAATAGTACAAGACTGTTGGTCAATTTCTGTTACTCCTCCTTGCTCATTTCTTCTCCTTTTTCTTATTACTCCTTTCCCCTCACCCTTCTTTAAGCCTAATGCTTCCTTATAAGGAAATGGATAATATTACTGTTTATCTTTTTCCTTGTTCTGCCATCCACTAATGCAACCTAGTTAAATATGTTATATACTGTTTCCTCCTACTAATTTTGCCTTCAGTAAGTTCTGTGAGTATTAAGGACACTTGGCCCACTTTCTTTCAAACTCAGGTTCTTGAGTGGCACATGAATTTCAAGTTTATGATCATGATCACAATTGTTCAATCTGATTAATAACCAGCAAAATTCAAGTAAATGTAGAAAAATGTGCGAACTTAACTATTTACCAAATGATCCATCATCTCTCTCACAAGACAGGAATAACAAATAAAGTCATCTAGGTGTTCCTTTTCAATGTCACCTGATATATCTAAATCTAAACTTATTTATGAATGGAACTTTGTGTGTGTGTGTCTCCATTACCTATAGACTCCGAAACGGCTGAACCGATTTTCTTGAAAATTTACACAGTTGTACTATAAGCGTCTGCAAGTGTTCTTAGCTAGGTTTTGTGTTGAGGTACTCCCGATAAATATCAAGAATTGATAATCGAAAAAAATCGGGTTATGGAAGGAGTGGTCCGATTTTAATCAAATTTAATACACTCATAGACAAAGACATAAGAAATGATATTCAGAAGTTTCAAGGTTGCAGTTCTTACAATAGTGCAGAAAATCAATAAAAAAAAAAATATATATATATATATAAACAGGGCAAGATGTTTGTGTGTGTCTATTTATCTGCCTGTATGCCTGTATTTTTTTCAGCCCTTTTATTTTAGGCTTTGCTTCAGGTTTGGCTCTAAGTAGGTATAATTGTAGTTCTTAGTCTCAGTCATGATATCATTTACTCAGAGGACTTATTTAACCTTCAAAATTCAGTTTCGGATGAAAAAAACTTATTTGATATTGATACCAGGAAATCAAAATTTGACTTACATTCATTCATTTTTCTTTCAGTCTACGGTTTCGCTTTAACTGAAAACAACTATTACTTTTTAGTCTTTCATGCCAATGTCCAAAGAGTCTAAGCTCCAGGACCATGGATTAGTTTTAAAGCTTTCATTACACCTGAGCAATGCCAGGCTACACTGCTAGTTATCAATATTTGTCATTTCATAATGGTCAATTGGTCAAATAATATTTTTTGGTCTACAGTAATCGACATACCTGCATGATATGTCATATTAATCAAGATTGTTTTTTTTTTCTTTTTAAGTTTTATTACGTCATTTTCCATGGTTATTACTGAAGAAATTAGAGTGTATGTCTGACTCAAATACTTTTATTGCAACAGAGAAGTGCTGTCTTTGGAACTAAGCTCTAATAGCTTTTTACAAGATCAAGTATCAGATAATGTTGGAAACTATTTTTCTTGTCATTAACTTTGATTAGTTGAAGGCTAAATTAAAATTCATAAGTTAAGGTAAGTGAATGCTATTTATTTATCAGTAAAGAAGTAAATTTCTAGAGAGCGAGTGAGATGTATTCACTCAGAGTTAAGCTTGTGATCCAATACACCCACCTACTATTTTGTTAATAGTGGAAGAAATTAAGATAAGTGTGCCCTGTTTATTTATCAGTAAAGAAATAGCCTTCCAGAGAGAGAGAGAGAGAGAGAGAGAGTGAGAGACAGATCTATCCAGATTTAATCTTGTAACATAATACACCCACCTTCTGTTTAGTTAATAGTGGAAGACTAAATTAAAACTAATAAATTAAAATTAGTGAACCCTGTTTATTTATCAGTAAAGAGACAGACAGACAGATATATCCATTCAGAGTTAAGCTTGTAACACAATACACCCACCGTCTTTTTATTTAACAGTGGAAGGCTAAATTAAAACTTATAAATTAAGGTAAGTGAACCCTGTTTATTTATCAGTGAAGGAATAGGGTTTCAGAAAGAGAGAGCTAGAGAAATCCGCCCAGAGTTAAGCTTGTAACCCAAGACACCCACCTCCTGTTTAGTTGTTAGTGAATTGCTAATTTAAGATAAGGAAACCCTGTTTATTTATCAGAAAAGATAAAACAGATAAAATTCTGATGAAGAGAGAAAAAGAGGCAGCCATGTCCATTGAGGATCAAGCTTGTAACTTAGTACCCTCACTATCTTTCCTAATATCATTTTATGTTTTTAGAATAAATTATCTCTTTTGGTAAATAAAAAGATGAAATGAGGGAGATATTTTCTATGTTCTGTTTTGACATGTAACACTGGTTACAATTCTTCTTCTTCTATGTGCCCTGTCCCTTCAGGACGTAGGCAATCATAGTTCTCCACGTCTCTCTATTCCTTGTGGCTCTTAGTATGTTTGCTCCTGTTACACCTCGCAACCCCCATTCTGTCATCCACCTGATCAGGCCCTGCATATATGTTATTCACTGCCTTCCTCTGTCTCTTTTTCCTTCTATCTGGCCTGTCAATATCAGGTTCTCCAAGCTCTCCTTCCTTATTGCATGTCCCAGGAACTTCAGTTGTCTCTTCCTAATGCTCATTATTAATTTCCTTTTTGTTGCCATTCTTTCCAACACATCATTGTTGCTTGCATGCTCAGTCCACGATATCCACAACATGCTTCTGTAGAACCACATTTTCGCTGCTTCAAGTTTTGTCCTCATTTTCAATGATATTGTCCAGCATTCACTGCCGTATTGAAGAACTGACATCACATAGCAATCCGGCACTCTTTTCTTTATTCCTAGCAAAATTTCCCTGTCTCTTAATACTCTACTGAACTTCAGGAATGCGTCCTTCACCATGCTAATTCACCTTCGGATCTCTGTTGCACTGTCTTCTGTATGAACACTTCTCAGGTATTTAAATATTTGTATCTGCTTGATTTTAGTATCTCCCATCAGTAATTGGCATTTTGGACTGCTCTTTTTGTTGATGACCATGCATTCGGTTTTCATGTAGTTTATTTGTAGTCCTTTCTTGTCACTCTATGTTTAGAAACAAACTTTTAAAGATAAATTTTCTGATAAGGTAATTTCTTCATTTGTCAGTTGAACACAATTCAGAGTGGTTAGAATGTAAGTGTTCTGACCATGAAGATATAGTTTGAAATCTTACCATAGTCATTTTGTCAAGGAGATGACTTCTTGATAATATCTGTTGAGATACTCCCATTAACCAGTACCATTGGATAGTACCTAAAAACCCTACTGCAGATTGATCCAAGCTTTATAAGTCAAAGTAGGTAGACAAAACTGTTTGAAAGCCATTGAAAAGTGTGATAGCACAAACTGATTTTTTTCTACAGTTTATCAGATTTTTGCAGGTTATTTAAAGCCAGAAAATATTTTTAGATTGTAATATCTAAGTGGGGAAATAAGGGTTTAATGATACAAGTCTTACTAATTAACTCATGATTGAGGGTATTTGCATGTAAGTGAATATCTCAGATGTGACTTGAGTTTGGCTTATGATCATTTACACCGCTGCATATCCAAGATTACCGCACCTGGTATCTTAAAGTGGTCACGCTTGTACAGTGGGGAAAATAAGTATTTCATACTTTGCTGATTGAGTTAGCTACCTTACAAAAATGAGAATGATCTATAATTTCTGGTCTGTCTTGAAAGTTAGAGATAAAAAGAATATAACAAAAAAATCTAGAAAATCACATTACATTAATTTTTGAACATTTGTTTTTATTGAAAAAATAAATATTTCAACCCCTACCAACTAGCAATGTTTCAGGCCCCACAGACAGGTTATGTGACCAGGAGGAATACAGACTAGTACTATTATTCAATTATTACTCCTAATCAAGTACTCATTACCTGTATAAAAGACACTAGTTCACAGAATCCTTCAATGAATATGAATCTAATCTCTCCTCATAGGACAAGACAAAAGAATTTTCTAAGTACAAAAAAAATTGTATGCCTGCAAAAGACTGAAATGGGCTACAAGACAATTGACAAGCAGCTAAGTGTGAAAAAGTAAACTGCTGTTGCAATAATAAGAAAAAAGAAGAAACACAAATTGATTATCAATCTCTCTCTGACTGGAGTTCCATGCAAGGTCTTCCAATGTGGAGTGAACCTGATGATGAGAAAGGTGAGGGAACAACTCAGAACTACACAGCAAGAGATTGTTGATGACCTCAAGGAAGCTGAGACCACAGTCACCAAGATGACTATTAGTAATACACTATGTTGTAGTGAACCACAATCATGTAGTGCCCGGTAGGTCAACCTACTGAAGAAGGCACATGTCCATGCCTGTCTGGAGTTTGCAAATGAGTAACTGGATGATTCAGAGGAGGGTTGGGAGAAAGACCTGTGATCAAATGAGACTAAAATTGAGCTTTTCGGCATCAACTTGACTTGCCGTGTTTGTAGGAAAAAAAAAATGCTAGCTTGAATCCCAAGAACACCATCTCAACCATTATGCATGATGGTGGAAACATGCTTTGAGACTGTTTCTCTGCTAAGGGAACAAAACAATTATACTGGGTTGAGGGAAAGATGGATGGGGCCATGTACAGGGAAATCTTGAATGAAAACCTCCTTGCCTCAGCCAGGACACTGAAGATGGGTCATGGATTGGTGTTACAGCATGAAAATGACCCAAAGCATACATCTAAGTCAACAAAAGATTTGTTCAAGAAGTACATTTAGGTAATGGAATGGTCTAGTCAGTCTCAGGAATTTAATTCTTGAGAGAATCTGTGGAGAGAGCTGAAGCTTCGAGTTGTCTATTGACAACCAACAAACCTTAATGATATGGAAAAAGTCTGCAAAGAGGAGTGGCCCAAAATCCCCCCCCCACTCGGTATCTGTAAAAACTTGGTAACCAACTACAGGAAATGTCTGGTTGCTTTGCTTGACAATAAAAGCTTCTTTACTAAGTATTGAGTTATGTTTTTGTATGGGATGAAATACTTATTTTTTCAATAAAATAAATGTTAAAAAAATGCGATTTTCTAGAATTTTTATATTCTATCTTACACTTTCAAGACAAACCTACACCGAAAATTATAGACCATTCCAATTTTTGTAAAGTGACAAATGCAGAAAATCAGCAGGGGATGAAATACTTATTTTTCCCACTGTAGGTACTAACCAGACTCAACAAATTTTAATGTGATGTGGCCATAAGGTTTACTAGTTTAAAATCATCATGACTAAAGATTTGAGTGTACTGGCTTTGTTCTGGTTGGTGTTTATGTTAAATTATACACTCTGTACCAGAAAATCTAAGGTCTGTTTTGCATAGTTTCAGTATAAGCCACAGGTTTGAAGAAAGATGTGTCTGTGACACTGTCTACAACAGGGATGAGCTAGCCACCTTAGCAGAAAGGTGTACTTAGATATAAGTGGCTTGCCATACAAGTTATTCTGCATTTTCTTCCATGTTTCACCAGGCATTTTAGACTTCTCTTGAAATCACTCCACGATGAAATAAAGCTCATTTTTCTACCAATATTTCTTCTCTTTTCAGTGAACTCATTTTGTGACTTATCTGTTCCAAACTTTTAGGTAGAATCTCCTATGCAGATAAATATATAGTTATGACACTGTTTTAATTGTCGACACATAATTTATTATCTTTGAAAATGATTCTCCCAAGTTTTCTTCTTTGAAGTTAAGTTAAAAGAAACCGGAACAAATCCCAGGCAATTCAGCTGCTTGAAAAAATGACTGTGCTGGAATTAGATGATGGCAAATAGAAGAATTGGCAGCAGTTAGGGAAAAATGTTCTTAAAAGATCTTATCTTTCATGAAGCTAAAAATAGAGGCAATATAGACTGTTTTCCCATTTGAATTAAAAGTTATCTTTGTTCTGCAAATTTGAATGAAAAAGAAAGTAATTAACAAAAGAAATATTGGTATATTTTAGAGCTCCTTTGTGACTTTTGTATAATTGGTTGGAAAATAGGAGGCAACACAGCCAAAATTCTAATGAAAGATGTAACTTTATAAAGTTTAGAAACCACTGGTATACCAATGCTGCAAGAAATCTCTATCAATGAATGAAAACAAACACTGTAAAAATTGCTTTCTTTATTCTAATTTTTTCAATGGCCGTTGTTGTTGATCAGGTGATATCGTCATTAATATTTTACTAATTTTTTCTCTATATTACTGCCAATTTTTATTAATCTTATATTTACAATCAAAATGAGAACTAAAATTTCTGGGGCACATACTGAAGGAGAGCTTAGAAATTTGAACACTTACAGGACATACTAAAGGTAAGGGAAGAAAAAGGAAACAATGAATTCAATGAATTTTTGTAAACACATGACAGGATCTCCAATATGTGACCTGTGTGTTTCCTGCTGACTATCTTTTTGCATTTTCCTGACCAATATTTTCCTTGAATTTTGAAGTTTAATAATTTTGTCCCTTGCTCCTTCCATTCTTTTGCAGTAGCAGTATTGAGTTTGATGTACCAACCAACATTCAATCAATTTTAAGGTCAGAAGGGTCTGCTCTATTTCCTCTTAAAAGAAGAGAAGAAAACACAACCTCCCCACTAACAAGAGGGTACAAATGTAGTTTACAACAAAGTGATTCTTTTTTGATTTTATAAGAAGAAATAATGCTTCTAAAACAAAGCTGCTATCTATTAACCATCATAGACAATCGTTCCTCCCACCCATTAACATGAATCAGGCTTCTCTACCTGAAAGTAAAACACTGCACCTCCTCAGATTAACTCTCACATCAGACCTTAAGTGGAATAACTATATAGAATCCATAGCTAAATCCACTGCTAAGAAAGTCGGTTGTAAGGCCAGGAAGTTTTTTCTGTTCAAAACAGTCCTGCACATATACAAATCTACCATCTGCCTGTACATTGAGTATTGCTGCCATATCTGGTCGGGTGCTCCTGCTATCCACCTAGGGATCCTTGACCAAATCCAACTTAGAGTCTAATGTGATCGATCCTAACTTGGCAGCTAAGATACCGTCGCTTTCTCACAGACGCAATGTGGCTTCCCTGTGTCTCTTCTACAAATACTTTCACCGCTTCTGCTCTGATGAACTTAGCTCACTGGTACCTGCCATACATGAATTTACTCGAGCCACAAGATTAGCAACTAGGTCCCACCTTTTTACTGTGAAACCCATAAATTGTAAATGCAAATTCTACTCCAGCAGCTTCTTTTCTTGCACTTCCCGCCTATGGAATTCCCTTCCACATACTTGCTTTCCCGACAGTTACAATCTTCAAAAATTCAAATGTAAAGTCACCTCCTGTCTCACTAACTTACATCCTCTCTCTCATGTTTTTTCTTATCCACCCAAGTCATCAGTATTCTCTTCCTTCCCATACTCTCTTCCTGACACCCTCTGTAGCCTGTCCCTGTTTCTCATAACACTCCTCCTATGTCACCCCTTGCACAACAGTAGTAGTAAAATGCCTTGCTTGGGGCCACACGATTATATATATATATATATATATAAACTGATATGAAGCAATGCTGACACCTCCTTGAAAAGTTTTTACACCCCACTGCTCCTCTATAACAGCATGTTTGTTCTGGAATTAAGGCATATAAGCCTCAATGAGTCATTCAATGGCAACAAAATTTTATTGCTGGTAATTTTTTTATAAATCTGTTTCTGGAAAAAGATTTTTTTTTAAAGTTCTATTTCTGGTAATAATTTTCTTTCAGTTATGTATCGCTAGTAATATTTTTCTATTTTTAAAAAATGTATAGCCGATAATGTATATTTTCTTTTTTCATGGCTGAATTATTCATTGACTTGTGTTGTGATGATGATGGTTTTTGTAATATCAACCTTTTATTTTTGAGAAAACTTTCTGCATTCATTGACTGAGCAGCCACTGTTGATTGAAACATAAATTCTTACTGTTATATATTTTCTAGGCAAATAGGTTTCCCAAGACCAATAACTTATTGCTCTTTTTATAACTGATCTGGGTTTTCTTTTTAACATCTAATATCTTTCTTCTTTCTTTTTAACATGAATATCTTGATTGCGTTATTATTTTCTTTTTGACTAGAATATTGTTGAAAGTCCTTAAATAATGTGGTTTCTGTCATTTTGTACAGTTCTTTGTTTGTGATTTGCAACAATCTATAAGGTTTGAAGAAGTTTCCTTCTTGCTAAGAGCTACAGACTTCATTTGCTCAAAGCCACCTTTAACCATTGATGAGAAAATGTTTGTATGGAGTGATAGTAAAGCAACAGTAAAAAGAGAGAAAAACTGCTAATTTATGTAAGTAAGTATAAGAAACATTTCATCTAAAGCATTTAAAGGAATAAGTGCCAGTAAGTTTTGTATTTTTGCATATCTCAATGCGACTGAAATCTGTATTTGTCTCAGTGGCCAGATGGTCAAGAGGTTAAAATGTTTGCTTTCTGACCATGAAGCCTGGATTCGGATCTCCCCATTATCAATTTGTCAGGAAGGTAACTTCTTGATTTTATTAAAAAGTGCCTGAAAACCATACCACGAGTTGACCCAAGCTTTGGGAGTGAAACTGGGTAAACTGGACCCTTTGGAGGCCATTAGTGGCTTTGAAGAAGTCTTGAGTTTTGGTTGGCAATCTTCCTTGAGATGATGTCTTGCATATAAAAAAAAAAAAGATCTGGATGAAGAGCTGGCAATCCATGTCTGTATCGACCATCAAAAGAAGTCCATGATGTCCCCTCACAGCAGCATGGACTGAATAGAGCAATACTTGACAATGTTGTGTGGAGTGGGATTGTCAATGGATTTTTGACAAACCATTGGTTGGTTGAAGGGTGAAAATGATGAATGATTTGTCTCGTTTTTTAACTTAAATGTTCCAGTAATATCTAAAAGAATATCCCAATTTTTTTAGAACTTAAGAGATCATGGCTCTCTACAACTTTTAGCAAGGTTTGGTTTTACCATCCCTTCTATCTAGCAGTTTCTTTTTTTGCATTTCCTGTCTGTGGAACTGCCTTCTATATACTTGCTTCCTTGATAGCTACAATCTCCAAAAGTTTAAATGCAATGTCAACAGCTATCTTCCATCTCCCTAAATTCCACCCATCTCCCTATATGCCATCCACCTCCCTAAATGCCATTCCTCTTTTATCTTTTCTTCAGCATCTCCTGTACCCTTTTTTCTCTATCACTGTAACCCCCTGTTTACTAGTAGCGGTCCTACCTTGCTTGGGGTGAAGTGATAATTTAAAAAAAATATATATCCCCTTTTCTTCAAGCCATTTACACAAACTTGTTAGGTTTGTTATTGTATTTCTCTTTTCCTCTTTCTTCACTATATCTGGTGAGTGCCAAATTCTCTAATTTCTCTTTCCTTATTATGTGGTGTTGTAGTGAAATAAGAAATTAAAAATTAAAATCAACCGTCGTCTTCACTTTTACAAAAATTTACAATGACGTGTGATATCCTGGTTTTTTATTATGATGAAACATGTGACAATTCTATCACATCCCGAACATTATGACAAAATTAAGTGACAGGAGGCTTTTTTGCAGTTAATAGAAAAATAAAATCTGTTACCGCCATAGACATCATTGACTGGATCAAAAAGTTAGAGATGATGGTAGAGGCAATTGTCCTTACTACTGCTATTAATAACAATACTATTCATATGAGGACCCCAATACTGAAGTGTTTCCAACCTCATCAAAAATTCAAGAAAAAAATGAGAGTCTTAAATTATGTCCTATATATATATATATATATATATATATATATATATATATAGTTAGTGTATCGAGGTAGCAAATAATTTTCTAAATATATACTGTTAAATATAAGAGACAATGAATGTCTCTTATGTTTAATCATGAGCCATTCTAAATGTCATATTTTGGCTTTAATTTCAGTTGAAAATAAAGACAAAAATTCTCCAACATTTGGATAATTTTTTATTAAGTTTGTTTTAAGCTTTCAGCTCACATGAGCCATCTTTAGAGAGGTTATTAAGATGGTAACACAATAACATCCTCCATCTACTAAGTGTTCCAAGAAATTAGATTTAAGATAAACCTTATCAAAACAGAAACTATGATCTGGAATTTGAACAATAGCAGAAAAGCCACATACACTGGAACCCAACATAAAAATTCAGGATGTAGAATAAATACATACTAAATCAGTCAGTTAAGTACCATACATCATGTATGATTTGGTGATCATATCTTGAAAAAGACATGACTGACTGGCAGAAATTTTTCTGCAGTAGGTTACCATTACTTTCTGTTGTAGACTGGTTGCCAATCAAGGCTATAGAACTCAATCTGTCCTGCTATTTAACTTTTAGTTGGAGAGAGAAATTACAGATTAATACTGTTATATGCATATCTATGAACATTAATAGTTATGTCTCAATCTTCATAAATACATTGGACACTATTGTGATAAGGTGTTATATTGCTATCTAGCAGTTTACCACTAGTAGTGTTCATCTACTTCACACAGCTGGCAGTATTGTATTTTATTGATGTTATACCTATAACTTTCATTTTTTCAACCTATTTTGATTATTTTTCATTCAGTAAGCTTTTTAGGTTACAACAAATATTTTTCCCAAGAGTATTTGTGTGTAAGTGAATGCAACAAATTTAACTGGAATTTGAACTCAACTCTCTGATTTCTTGTTCCAAGCCAATAACCACTTGACCTGTCTTAAGTCATGAATGCCTGCACCTATGTTTTTATAAGCTTTAGTCCATATCCATGATAGCTTGAATTCCAAGATGGATGACCTTACATGGTTAAATGGTTTCAATTGCCCTATAATAACCCAAGGAAGAAGTGAATTCATGCCTTTCTCAAATCTAATCAAAACTGTTCTTGGCAAAATTAAACATAGTTTGACAATTCCATTCTCTTTGTTTCTTTCTATTTTGTCACTCACGCCTCCAATTTAAACATGTACTTAGTAAAGTTTAAATGTGTTGTTGGCATTACAGATAATGGAATCAATGAGCTGACTTCAAATTCCCGGTTAGTCTGTTGCATTCATTTTCACACAAATATCATTTCTTCTTTCCTCAGTAGTGAGTTAACTGGCAGAATCAACTGGTTTCAGAGAAAAACTATGAATTCCAAATCATGGAGAAAGACACTCTACTATCTTTCTCAAGAAGGTATGGCAACTCACAGATAATAAAGAAAATTTAAGAGTCATGGTCACCAATGTCCTGAAAGGACAAGGCATTAAAAGAAAAAGAATAAAATTTTTACTTCTTCATTTTTCTTTAACTGTTAATCATCATCATTGTTTAATGTCCGTTTTTATGGTTTGTATGGGGTTCTCTTGATGGTTCTATAATTGAACCATTATGAATTACTGGAATGAGTTTTACAGCTGTATGCCCTTACTAGCACCAGCTAGTTTAGGAAACTGGAAACTCAGTGCTTCTATTGAGACACCACCTCTAGGAAGATTACCTACCAAGATTAGAGAGTTCAGCCTATTCTATTCTACAGAGTAGGTATAGATGTTTTTATTTCAAAGACTTCCTTCTCTTAGACATGTTGCTGTTGAAAGTTAAAGACTCTTACCCAGCCTAAGCAGTTTAAAATCATACTTAGGACCCATTCAGTCAGTTGAGTGCCATACGTGATACATGCTTGGGCGATCATATCTCCAAAGAGACATGACTGACTGGGCAGAAGATTATCCCGCAGTAGGTTGCCATTGCTTTCTGCAGTAGACTGGTTGCCAACCAAGGCTATAGAACCCAATCTGTCCTGTTATTTAACCCATAACTGGAAGGAATAGACGGATTAATACCTTTCCCAAGGGTATTTGCGCATAAGTGAATGCAATGAATTCAGCTGAAATTCGAACTTGGCTCTCCGATTTCTCATTCCGAGCCGATATCCAATGCACCACAACGCACATCCATTCTTAGATTCATGGTAACATTCATAAAGATTTTTGTTTTTGTTTTTTTTATTTGGTTTGTTTACATAATATTTCAGTGGAATTTTTTGTCTTCTATTTTTAGCTAAAACATGAAAGTTAATGTTTATTTTGTTTCTGTTTGGTATCAGAAATTCATGGAATTTCAAGCCCAAGTTTTCTATGCAATAAAAAAAAAACAGCAATTTAAAAATATTACCTGAAGTAAGTGGTATGCCATTTAATGATATTATACTCCAGGAACTTACCTGAAAAAAAAAAAAAGAAAGAAAAAAATTAAGTCATGTGAAAAGAAGTAAATAAGCTAAAATCATATTTATTCTGAGACATTATAAACAAATTAAAACGGTTACTATATCTCAATCTGCCCTTTTCAATAAATGAGGAAAAATTGAAACATATATATTTTTTGCCAAAATAAACCTGACACTTATTTATTTCTTTATAATCTTCTGTATAATAATCATCCAATTTCTGATTTTTTTTAATACCATAACATAGCAAAAATAGTTCATTACAGAGCAATTTTTGTTAGCACAACACAATTAAAATGAGTTAACTTTTCTTTTCTTTTTTTTATAATCATATCACCCCAAGGAAAGCATTTTACTGCCACTGTTGTGCAGGGGGTTACATAGGAGGAAAGTTATGAGAAAGAGTGACAAGTTATAAGTAACTTGTTAACTTGGAGCATAAAGCAATTTGCTATCAAATTGAACCAGTTGATGAGTCAACTAAGTATTTTTTTTTATTTAGGATAAACTAACAAAAATATACCGAAGATAAATAACTCTAAATCAATTAATTACTAATTGGAAAGTCTTTAGGAGTCAGATTGGGCCAATGAGTAATTTTTAAAGTAATAAAAACTTATGTCCAAAAATAGATAACACTAAATCTATTAAATTCTGTTTTTGTTAGATTTAGTGTCATTGCTTGCATTTGAGAAGGCATCATGTGATGAATAAAACCTAAAAGTGTTGAAATGATTGAGAAAATAGAGAAACAAAAGAGTGAAATAAAATGAGATATAAGTTTTTTATTCTATCAGGATCTTTTTTAGGCAGAGAAAATTTCAGTGAAAGGAAACACAAATTCAACTAGAACCTCTGGAAAAAGTGAAGAAAAACTGGAACTGAGTTAGTAAGTCAAAGATTGACTTAGTGTCCTATCTCAACCTTAGTACAAAATGAAAGATTGTTAGTCTCTTGGGATTCTCACAATATATGCTCCCAGTTTTTTTGTCTGTGCATGCTAAAAACCTGTAAAGAAGGTTGCTGCTGTTGACAGGGTTATCAACAAATGTGTTTTGAGTGAAAAGGTTTAACATCTGTTACACTGTTAATTATAGTCATAGGTAATTTTAGTCAGAAAATAAACAGTTTAAACAAGAAATAGTCAGTGACCTGCCTGTTTAACATCAGTTATCATGGTATACTACTGACATTGTGTTAATAATAATCAGTAAAAATAATAATTACTTTAGTGCTAATTAGTATTTGCCAACTATTATGAGTTCTATAAACAGGAAGTGATCTGACATTAAAAGGAGGTTAACAGAGGCAGCATTTAAGCAAATATGATGAGACAATGAACTATGCTGCAAAGGAATGTAGCAAGATGGCTACAAAAACAAACTTATCATTATAGGAACAGGGACACACTGTTAATTGTGCAAATATTTCAAGGTTTATTTGTAACATTCTAAAAGATAAACAAACAATAGTTTAGAATTGGAAAATGTGTCAGTTTTGCCAAAATAAAAAAATCTGAGACCCACTTTTTTTTATTTAAAGCACTAAATACCAGCTGCATGATGTACCAAAGTGAATAAAATATTAACAAAACCATGCTTACCTCATCGTTTAAATAAATCCCTGACAATCAAATCTTTCAATATTATTTTTACCCTTTCTGCTACACTGGGTCTGAGACACACTTTTAATCATATTTGTGCTTTTGGTCTTAGATTACAGCGAATGGCATCAGGCTTATCTTAAATTTGTATCCAATAGCAACAAACTGATGATGACATCTCAATGAAATACTGGTTTCTGTATGATCACTGAAGTTAAGCAATGTCAAATCTGGTTAGTAAATAGATTGGTGACTGCTTGGAAACACCAGGTCATGTAAATTTGGATGTGTGGGTGATGTAGTGGGTAATGGTGTGGAATTGTTAATTGGTGAGCTGAGTTCCAATTCTAGTTGGGTTCATTATGTGCAAATTGTCTTGTGTGAATCCATCTCTTCTCCCTCCCCAGCTATGGGTTAATAAGTAAGTCACAGTATCACTAAATGATTATTAGCTTTAAAAAAATTCTTACATTCTAAAATATTTTCTGGATTTAAATAACCTGCAAAGGATTTATAAACTGTAGGAAATTAATGAATCAGTCAACTTCTATGTAAAGTCTAAAATCTTGTTGAATATTTTGAGGCTAGAGAAGAGTTTTGTACCAATGGAATATGAAGGGAATAACCGTATAGTCTGAGTGAATGACCTAAACTGAAGTTATTTCTAATTGTTACTTTCATCAAACCTGTCTTCATATCCTGCATATTTGATTCAACTGAGGATCATCATTATCATTCTGCAGCCTCAGCCAAGATTCAAAATCTTGTCAGTAGCTGAATACTTGATGCTTTGCCAAAGCTACCAAGGGTGTTTTTATTGTGACACCATCACTAGATGGGTTGACTACCATGGCTTAAGAGAGGCCCATTCACCCTCATTAAGAGAAGGATATTCCGCGCCAGTTTCCCAACCTGGTGTTTTTTACAACCACGCGGTAAAAAAAAAAATTATTATACATAAACTACTGCTTGTAGAAAACAGTAATTTTGAATTTGAGGATACCAGGTACTGTTAGCTTAGATGTAGTGGTGGTGTAATAGATAACAACTTGGAATTGTTAATTGGAGATCAAAGTTCTAATTCCAGTCAGGTTTGTTTTATTCACTTATGCTCAAACACCCTTGGAAAGAGTATGAAGCCATCTTTTCTCTTCCCATTTATGGGTTAATTAGTAAGTGTTGCATCACTAAAATCATTATCTCCCCCACCAAATTCTTACAATCAAAAAATATTCTCTGGTTTTAAATAACTTGTAAAGGCTTGATAAACTGTAGAAAATGAATGAATAAAAAAATGCATTTTATATACTTATTTTTAAAAGTTGAATCAAGACATTAGTGATATCTGTCAAATTAGTTCAGTAAGAAAATGTCTTTTCACAGTGTTCTTCAACTACATGCATTGTCCCATTCAGTTTATAGGTGACCGTGGGTTCCTGCAATTTTCTGTCCAATGTAGGTTTTAGTAAATTTTCTCTTTTTGCTCTTGTAATCCCAGTTTTGCTAACCATGTACAAATCTTGTTAAATAAATTATATGGTGCTTTCCTCTCTCTTCTCTTCAGTATATTCCAACAAATTATATGGTGCTTTCCTCTCTCTTCTCTTCAGTATATTCCAACAAATTATATGGTGCTTTCCTCTCTCTTCTCTTCAGTATATCCTATGAGTATCAAATGTTCTAAACCCTGTTTCTTTATTATACTAGTCAACATGATTTTTACTGCCTAGAAGCAAAACAAGTTTTTTTAGTTAATTTGATGGTGCCAATTCTAAAAATGACCTTACATTTTCATGGTTAGCTACAGTTTTTGCTGTACTGAAATTGCTCACTTTTGGAAAAAATGATCAATTTATGATCTTCACTGATAAGAATATTAAGTCAAAAAGGTTGTAGAAACCCATCAATTTTCAGGTAGGGCAAGCAGTTTATGTCAGCCACCTGAAATAAACTGTTTTTATAAGAAAAAAACAAAAAAACGTTTTTATAGTGTTCAAAACATCATACACTATATGTTTACTTTAATTACACTGATCAACACGATTTTTGATACCAAGAAACAAAACATGTGTTTTAGCTAATTTGATGGAGGCTGATTCTGAAAAATAACCTTAGATTTTTATGGTTAGCTACCATTTTTGCTGTACTGAAATTGCTCATTTTTGAACGAAAAATCACTTTACGATCTTGGCTGATAATAACATTTAGTTAATGAAGGTTGTAGAAACCCATCAATTTTTGTGTAGGACAAGCAATTTATATCAGTCACCTGAAATAAACTATTTTTAAAAGAAAAAATATTTTTGAGTCAAAAAATTTTAACATAGAAGTAACAAATTTTTCCAATTTATTGCTAAAATTCAAATTAACTTATAAAATTTATTAGTAATTCACTAAAATGAATATTAAGGTTCATTTTTTACATAGCTATCTAGATAAATTTCCGGATAATTGTGGTGATGTGAGAGATGAGCAAAAAGAATGATTCCAACAGGATATCAAAACAATGAGAGAGAGCTACGAGAGATAGTGGGACAAACAAATGATGGCTGACAGCTGCTTTTAGTATAAAAAAAACTTAAATAATATTGAAGATGACAATCAAGAAGGAAAACATTTTTACCATAGTTCTTATGCTCACAAAGATTTTATCTCCACTATTAGTTTATTAAATGATTTGATGAAAATATTTCTTGGTCTTGGTATATTCAATCTTGTTATTTTTTAAGATTTAGGGTCTGATTGTTATTGAAAAAATTGTAATTCACAATAAGCAGGCAATATTTGTTGGTTTAAATATGAATCAAGAGATTTCTACGATTTCACTTTATTTTAAGTTTGGTTTGGTTAAGTTTTACGGCATATCAACCTTGGAAGGTTATTTAAATGTAGACTTTACTGGTGAGAAAGCAAGTCTAATGAACATCTTTGTTATCAGAAATGTCTCTGCCAAGAGGCTCTCATATCACTTTGCAAATATGACTTTGTTGAAGTATAAAAACTAGAAAATGTCTTGTTGGTAACATTTTTCCATCAAAAATGAATATTTTTCTATAAAAAACTATTTTTATGTATATATTTCTATAAAAGTTTATCTTTATACTTTCATAGTGTTTTGATCCCAGTTTGGGGGTGAACTATTTGCCCATAGCTGGGACTCTAACAGGTGCTACCACTCTGAGTCAGGGTGAACCTGGGAACAACAGCCATTAAGAGGTGGTTCCAAGATCCTCACAACCTCCCAATCAGAGGTCTTGCTGCTGGATGCAGTTTACCATCATACCCAGAACCATATATTTTAAGTATTGCCATTGGTCAATATCATATATTCAGAAAAGAAATGAAAAAAAATATGAAAGTGGTATGAAGGTGAAAAGGGAGGAGATATAAAAAAAAAAAAGAAAAAATGAAACCAAGTGAAAAGAAAAATAAACATAAAGACATACATACAGATGGGAAAGCAAAGAATTTTTTTTCTTTTTTTAATCATTTCACCTCAAGCAAGGCATTCCACTGCCACTACTGTGCAGGGGGTTACATAGTGGAAGGTGATGAGAAAGAGTGGTTAGATAAAGGAAATGTCAGAAGGAGGGTGATAGATGGATAAGGATAGAGATGTAAAGAAACAGAAACTATCGCCCGGTTCACACTCCACCCACATCTGTTGAACAGGTGAAGAGGCTCATCCCTTGTTCCTTGTTTAGGATGTGGTCTCTGGCTTTCTCTTTTCCAATCTGTTCACTCTTTTTTTTTTTTTCAATTGGAGTAGATAGGCTAAACTATTGCCCGGTTCACACTCCACCCATGTCTATTGAACAGGTGAAGAGGCTCATCCCTTGTTCTTTGTTTAGGATGTGGTCTACAGCTTTCTCTTTTCCAATCTTTTCACTCCTACGTAGCCCCCTGCAATTCAGTGGCGTTACCGCCTTGCACGGGGTGATATGATTTAAAAAAAAAAATTGATGAATAAATATCAAGAAAAAATGAGAAAAAACAAAAAGACAAACAGATAAAGAAAAGAATAAAAATGCAGTATATTCAAATTTTTATGAAGCATTCAAGGGTATGGTAGAACCTTGTACAATTCTAAACCATATTACTACTATTTTTTAAATTCAGTCTAACTTCTTAACACCACTTACTTTTATGTGCTAAGTCTGTTATCAAGATTTAGGTGATCATGGTCCCCCCTACTTTCTGTCTCCAATAGCTCTTACTAAGTTTTATCTTATTGTTATTTCTCCGAAATCCTGTTCTATTATCCATCTATTCAAGCACATTAAGTATGTTATAGACTGACTTCCTCTGTCTTTCTTTCTCTCTATTTATCCTGCTAGCATCAGGTTTTTCAAGCCCACCTTCCTTATTATGCATCCCTTCCTGATAAGTATTCATTTTTATGCAAAAAAAATTGGCATTGCTTGCATGTTTAGTCCAAGATATCCTGAGTATCTTTCTGCAAAACCACATTTCTGTTGCTTCAAGTCTCTTCTTCATCTTTGGTGAGATTGTTCAGCATTCATCGCTATACAGGATGAGAGATATCATGGATGGCAAAACAAGGTTTAGGAGAAATGACAAAAAGACAAAATTTATCAAGAGATGGAAGAAAAGAAAATATCCTCAGTATTTTTCTGCAGAGCCATGTTTCTGTTGTTTCAAGTCTTTTCTTCATCTTTGATGAGATTGTTCAGCATTCACTACCATACAGGATGACAGATATCATGTATGACAGAACAGGGTTTAGAAGAGATGACCAAAAGACAAAATTTATTAAGAGAGGAAATAAAAGATAAGCTAAAGACAGAATGCAACATAATATAATTTTATTTCCCTTCTGTTTTATAACAGTTAAGTGCCCCATGTGAAACAGGTTTGGGCAATCATATCTTTTTTGATCCATGACTGACTAGGCAGAAGATTTTCCTGCAGTAGGTTGCTATTTCTTTCTACAGTAGACAGGTTGCCAACAAAGACTATAGAACATAATTTATCTTGTTATTTAAGCCATAGCTGGAAAAAGAAGAAATGGATTAATCGATTTCCCAAGGGTGTTTGTGCAAGAGTGAATGCAATGAATTCAGCTGGAATTTGAATTTGGCTCTCTGATTTCTCATTCCAAGTTAATATTCATTGCACCACAAGGCACGTGTTTGTAACACTTTGTCAATTGGAAGGGATAAGATAAAGGAGGAGAAGACACAGATAAGGATGAGAGAGGAGATAATCATAGTTGTTAACATCCATGGAATTTCTGTGAGACAATCAAGTTTTTACTGAATTATCCTATAGCAAAGAATGCTAAAATTTGTTTTGGGTAATGTTACTGTTGGCTACCAGTTTCAATGAATTTCAACACATGGAGGAATATTTTATATCTTTTTATGATAATTCAGATATCAAGAAAATATACTCGTGTATGTCAGTCAGTCAGTCAGTCAGTTAAGTACCATGCGTGGTACACACTGGGGTAATCATGTCTCAAAAGAGACATGACTGACTGGGCAGAACATTTCCCACAGTAGGTTGCCATTGCTTTCTGGGGTAGGCTGGTTGCCAACCAAGGCTATAGAACCCAATCTGTCCTGTTATTTAACCCATAACAGAAGGGAAGAGGCAGATTAATACCTTTCCCAAGTGTATTTGTGTGTAAGTGAATGCAAGGAATTCAACTGGAATTCAAACTCGGCTCTCCGATTTCTTGTTCTGAGCCAATATCCACTGCACCATGACACCTATCCAACGCACATGTACACAGCTGAAAATAAAGGAAAACATGAAAAAGTTTTGCTCTCATAAAACAGATGTGTGATGTACAAATTAAGACAGCTTCCCAAGGAAAAAATACCTTCCCTAGTAGAGAGAAGTCTTGTGAGTCTTTACTGCTATATTCTGGAACAAAAAGAGATAGAGCGTTTATTAATCCTTCCTTTTATAGTCCTAAATAGAATGAAACCTAACAGAGCAAAGTAAAGTAATCCCCAGAAGTCTGTCATGATTATTTGCTTATTCATTTGGCTTATAGAATTAGCAAAATTGATATTCTTTCTATATTTTTGTACTATACATTTGAAAACTATTTTAAACAAGTTAATATTGACTGTATTTAATGGTCTGACCATCAAAATTTCAGAAAGATGCCAAAGCTATGAAGTTTATCAAGAAAGCAGTTGGTTGAAGACATTATGACATTAATTCTACAATTCCCATGATTTTTCTCTGTATGGTTCCTGGAGGGGTTGCATTTGCTGCCTGAGTTTGTGTTGTCATTATAGCAAAAGTTGGAATGGGGAAAAGAGATGTAGAGTGAAACTATTTCTATCTGAAATTGCTTTGAAAAGGTCAAATCTTGCAATATGACCTCATAGATTTGGAGATAGATGAGGATTCTCCTACAAGGCATTAAGAAAGAAAAATGAATTTGGAAATAGACAAAGAATGAAAATGAGACAGAAAATGAAATTAGAAAAAATGAAAGAAAATATTAGAAAGAAATAAAGAAATAAAAAACAAAAAGGATATTCCAAAGAGAAAAAGGAAAAAAAAAAAAGAGAAGACATATTTAGTTTGCAGAGAAATGTAGAAAAATCAAGAAAGCAAAATGAAAGATACACAGAATGAAAAATAATGAAAAATCTTCTTCATGCGCTGTGTCCATTCAGGACGTAGGCGATCATAAACTTCCACTTGGCTCTGTGTCTTGTTGCTCTCAGCAATCTTTCTCTTAGTATCTCTTCCAAGCACCACTCTGTCAACCATTTGCTCAAACTTAACAAGTATGTCTCACACTGCTTTCCCCTGTCTCTTCTTCCATTTATCCAACCTGTGAGTATCAAGTTCTCCAGGTCCTCCTTCCTCATTACATGTCCCAGGAACCTCATTTGTCTCTTCTTGATATTTATTATGAGTTTTCTTCTCGTTTGCATCCTTTCCAACACCTCATTGTTGCACACATGCTCTGTCCACGGTATCCTTAGCATCCTTCTGTAAAACCACATTTCTGCTGCCTCAATCCTCTCCTTCATCTTTAATGAGATTGTCCAGCATTCACTTCAATACAGAAGGACAGCAATATTTTCTTTGTTTCTAATGAGATTTTCCAGTCTTTCACTACTCTTGTTAGCTTCTGAAATGCATCTTCGGCCATGCCAATGCATCTTTGGACCTTCGTGTTGCATTTTCCATCCTCTGTTCAACCATTTCCCAAGTATTTGAATTGTTTTACTTGTTTTATTTTAGATTCTCCAACTTGCAGTTGGCATATTGGTCTCCTCTTTTTGCTTATGACCATACATTCAGTTTTCTTAAGGTTTATGCTCAACATGAATGAAAAACAAGAAAAATAAGAATGGGCAGAAAAAAATAAGGCAAAATTAAAAGAAGAAATGTAACTGGGGAAAAAATAAAAATAAAAAGACAAAAAAGAAAGTAAAAAAAGAAAGATGAAAGTAAAAAAGAAGAAATGATAATGGAAATGTGAGAGCCAAAAAGAATTAAAGAAAGCGAAAAGTACAGGAAACAAGAGAGATAAAGAAAGACAAAGAAAAATGATAACAGCAAAAAAAAAAAAAAAAGAGAAAAAAATAAAAAGTGTGAAAGATTCTGTTTGTGAATCATTCCATGTCAAATTAACAAGGGTCTGACCATCACTGACCCAGCTTTTTTTAAACATTTGGTGCACTTACAGAGCATTAGGATAGAAATTCAATGGTACTTAGTTTACATCTCTAGGTCAAAGAGTTCCAGACCCTTTGACCCTTGCTAAAAAGCTGAATTTTGGAAAATAGTCACAATTTTAAATATCAATATCTCAATTGCGTTTTCACCCAAAAAGCTACATTATATACCATTTTTACTTGAATAGATCTAAAAGGTGATCTATTTGCTTGTTGCTTAAAGGTCAAATAAGATAATTTGACTGTAACTTTAACATTTGACATATAATTTCTCAAAATGTCTATTTTTAAGTTGTTTTAAAATGTGACAACAAATTTGTTAGTCTTATGGCAAAATATGTGCAAAATTTTAAGGTGGACTTTTGACTGTGGCCTGAATCACAAGCAATTCAAAATGGCAGATTTTGGTATTTGCTACTTTGGCATAGAGGAGGTTGAGATAATAAATTAGTAAAGGCCAGGTTTTATTAACTATACCACCATTTTGTTTTTATTGCCGACTCCATAAGTTTACATCTTTTATTATATGTGAATGATTATCATTTCTGTCCTTTTTATATTTTGAGTCTTTGATATGTTTCTTGTATAAATCATTGTGGCATTCATGGGAATAGTCATTAGTATATATGCATTGCTGTGTTTAGGTTATAAAGAGTTTCTTTTCTATGTATAAATATATATTCATGAAAATATAGCATAACTGTATCTCCATGTGTATGTCAGGTGGAATGTACTATCAGGTTGCTATTTGTGCTATATTATATGATGTTCTGCATATTTGAGCGTGTGGATTGTTCTCTTGAACTAATTCCTCAGTTCTCTGCATATTCTTTTCGTAAATATTATTTAAGAAGATCTCTGTTTTGCACGGAGTTAGTCTTCTTTTGACTGGTTGGGATGTTGATTGAATCTTTGATGGCTGACATGAATGCCACACATGCATTGAGTGAACAGTGAACCAAATAAAGAGGCAATGCACATGTTCGCTGTCCTTTTTATATTTTCTTAACATCTACACATTTCTGATTTGATTTTGGCAGGATTGTTAATCATTGGTTGACTTTTGCATGATGTCAGTTGACCACATAAGCTATGTCCAGATTAATATCTAGTTTACCAGAAATATGGAAGAAGAGAAATAGGGAAAGGATGTATGTGTTAAGATAAGAGAGAGAGTTTCTCTGTCACTTTATTAGTAAAGAGGAAAGGGTATATTTTAATACACTTTACCTATTTAATCACCACACGACTATATGCTAAAATTTTCTTATCTTCTAATATGATCAAGTTGTATATCTTTGAAAAGTTCTTTTAATGCTGATTAATATTCGCATAAGTACTATGATGATAATATCAAATGAATTTGTGTTATTTGTGGTTAAATGATGACCAATTTATTTGGTAGAAAATAACCAACCTTAATTTTGGTTTTGTTTACATTTTTATTATACAACAAATAAATTTACTTAGAAAAGTAGCATTATGAAAATATTTAAAAAGTGTTATGAATTAATGTTAACATAACATATAATAATAGAAAAATATGCAACAAATGATTAAAAAATTATATATAGATACACGTGTGTGTGCATATATATATATATATATATATATATATATATATATATATACATACACACACACACGGAGGATACAATGGATAAATTGTAGTCAAAATGAAAATAAAACTGACATCTCAATTTAACAGGTGTAATTATTAAAATTACACAAAAAATTAAAATTGCCATTGGCTTTAACCATGATGTTCCAATGCTTTCAGAATCTCTTGCAACTCTTCAGGACTGTGTGCTGATTTAAGTTAGTGAATGCTGCTATAATTCTTGCATTTAGTTCATTTTTAGTGTTACAAGAAATTTTGTTGGTCTTTCGCTCAACTGTACCCCATATATAATCATCAAAGAGGTTGAAGTCTGGGAAGTTAGGTGGCCAGATGCAAGTGGTGATGTTGGGTTATCCCGATATCAGGTCTTCCAGCAGTCACCTTCTTGACCAAGGGCAGACCTACTTATTCAAGGTATTTGATGTAGAGTCTGAGGTCTGGTGGGAAGATGAATGGAGGCATAATGTCACCATCACTTGTGGTCACTCCAAACACCTTTGTAATCACCATTCGGCTCATCCAACTCTTTAATTTTAACTGTTTCTTATTATTGCTTCTTTCCAGGACACAAATTATGCAGAAATAGTCTGAATGTTTTGTATGTCTGACTGCTTTCTGCTATACTTGTTGCCATTATTGAGGATACTTTTATTTTTACTTTTAACTGAATGTATGGATTGTATTATGTATGTATCTACAGTTATAGGAATGTTTCATATTCTAAACATGGTCAGTATATTGTGAGCATGTTCACAGTTGATGCTATTGAGTGTTGTCTGTGTATAAGGGTATTATATTTGTATTATCAATGAGTAAATTACAGATGGAGTTTGGTAGTTTGCATTTAAATGGGGCTTAATGGAGCTATGTCATGTGAAGTTTGTTAGGCATGTTGCCATATATATATATATATATATATATATATATATATATATAAATGTGTGTGTATATATATGTATATATAATTTGAATCTCACCTGCAAGATCCAAATTACAGAGAACCAATATTATCTAAGAATTCACATGTTCCTTAATTTCATAAATTTGGTTTGATCAGATATACAGTTCCTTAAGGGATGTATGAATTCATAAATAATATTGATTCTCTGTAATTTGGATTTTGCAGGTGAGACCCAAATTATATATATATATACAGAGAGAGAGAGTAAGTCTTATGCTGGCTGAATATTTTATGCAGTAAAATTATACGAACATTTAAAGATAATGGAGATAACTGTTTGTGAGTCAAGGCTAAAGGGCCCAGTCTGCTGTGTGAAGAAAATATAGATTTCTATCTTTCTCAAGAGAATTTGTGCAAAAGTGAATGCCACAACTTTATTCTTGTTCTTTTTCCAATTCACTAGCCATGACACCGACTGAACATCTCTATATGAGTAATTATATATATATATATATATATATATATATATATATAGGAAAGAGTATTAATAAAAAGTTTTTGATTTTTAAAAAAACGTACTTTTTTAAACAGTATTTGTTTATTTTTAATGTAGTTTTATATTTCAAACCGACCTCGGTTCTTCATCGGAAACAAGTGATTTTTTAAAAATTTAGAATTGGAAACGCGTTCTACGGTAGCGTTCGCACATTTGTTTGTTTACAACACGTGGTGTCGATAAACTAAGCAACATACGGCATGTACCTTTAGAGAGTTTGTTTTTCCAAGAAAAATTTTTTGGAATGTCTTAGAGAGAATTCTTATTATCTATTGAAATATTTGTAGAGATTCAACACACCTAAGTCCCTATTTAACCCTAGTTTGTGTGTGTTTAATTTTAAAATCCAGTATTTTTCTTTTTTTCTGCGTGTGTATGTAGAACTAAAATTGGAGTCTATTAGTAAACATTTGCAATTTTCTAAAGTGTGATCGGGTTGATTAAAATGTGTTGCAATTGGGGAGTATATATTATTTTGTCGTATATTTAGTTTGTGATTATTGAAGCGGAATCTAAAGCTATTACCGGATTCGCCGATGTATCCACTGTTAGGGCAAATTGAGCAGAAGAGAAAGTATATGATGTCTTTGCTATCACAAGTAAGGTTTGGTGGGTGTAATTTTATTTTTGTGTTGGGTACAGAGAATGTTTTGTCTGTTATTAGATGTTTACAGATTAAACAGCGGGGCTTTCCACATTTTACATTCCCTGATAGGTTTGTATTATTTAAATATTTATTAGAAGTGAGGATGGTTGATAGGTTAGGTGTTTGTTTCTTTGCATTTATGGGTGGTTTATCGAAAATGTCTTTGATGTTTTTGTTTGATTGGAGGTTCCTGTAGTCATTTTTTAAATTTTTGATGAGTGTGTGAGAATATTGATTATGGTTAAAAACCATGGGAATTCGGTTATTATCTTTTCGTTTTTTGTATGTGAGAAGTGTGCTACGGTCTATGTGGATGGTTTTATGTAGTGCTTCCTTTATTATTTTTATTGGGTATTTGCATTCTAGAAACTGTTTTGTTAGGTTGTTAATGTTATTTAGAAAGTCTTTATGGTGTGAGCAAATGCGTTTTATTCTAATAAATGAGCTGTATACTATAGATTTTTTTAATTTGAGGGGATGACAGCTGTTAAAGTGTAGGAATTTATGTTGGTTTGTGGGTTTGTTGTATAGACTGGTGGAAAGTGTGTGTTTGTTTAATTTTACCATGACGTCTAAGAAAGGGACAGATGTGTATGAGTACTCCATGGTAAATTTGATTGTATTGTGGAAGTTGTTGCAGAAAGTGAAGAAGTTTTTTAATTTTTCTAATCCATGAGTCCATATTAAGAAAATATCATCAATGTACCTAAAATAGTGTGATGGTTTGCATTGTGAACTGTCTAGTATCTTTTTTTCTAAAATATGCATAAAGATGTTGGCATAACTAGGTGCCATTTTCGTGCCCATCGCTGTGCCGCTAATTTGTAAATAATGTTTGTTGTTAAATTTGAAATTATTGTGTGTTAAAATGAAATTAATTAATTGACATAAATCTGTGATCTGGTTGATGGGTAATTTGTTTTTGAGGAACTCATGGCATGCTGTTACTCCTTCAATATGTGGAATGTTCGTGTATAGAGACGTAACATCCATTGTTACTATGATATTATCACCTGGGACTAAATTAATGCTTTGTAACTTTTTGAGAAAGTCAGTAGTGTCTCTGATATAACTGGGTATGTCAGGTAATAGGAGTTTTAGAATATTGTCTATGTATCCAGATATAGTTTCTGTGAGGGTACCGATGCCTGATATTATGGGTCTGCCCGGTGGTGTGATTTTTAGTTCTTTTGAAATTTTGTAGGTTTCTTCATTATTTGCTTGTTTTATATGGTGTGGGGTGGACGAAGAGGTGTTGGGGTGTCTTTCTGAAATGATTTTGGGGAGTTTGTGTAGTTTTGGGATAGTATAGAAAGTTGCTGTTTTGGGGTTCTCAGGAATGAGGGATTTTATTTTGTTTTTTATGTCATGATTCAGGTTCTGAATGAGAAGTGACAATTCTGTTTTGTAAGTACTAGTCGGATCTAGAGGTAGGGGTGCATAGAACTTGTTGTTCTGAAGTTGTGATTCTGCTTCTTTAATATAGTTATTAGTGTCTAAGATGGTTATAGCTCCGCCCTTATCGGCTGGTACGATAATTATGTTTCGGTTTTTTTTAAGTGTATACATGGCTTGGTGTTCTGCTTTAGATAGGTTGTGTGTTTTTGTTTGGTGGCCTCTATTTTTTAAGAAGTTGTCCAAGTGTTGTCTGGCTTTGTTGGCGTATTGGTCCAAGTGTTGGTTGCGTCCGCTTGGTGGAGTCCATAGGGTGTTATTTTTCGTAAGAGGAAATTTGGAGTATGACTGTTTGTCGCTGTTGTCGTTGGAAGTGGATATATATATATATATATATATATATATATATTATTCTACATTTATGACACAATTTGGAGTTTCATGCGTTATGCAATCATCAGATTAATATTTTATAGGAAAACAGTTAAAAATACAACTAGAATTTTAAGAATATTTATTTTAAGCAAATTTTAGTAAAATAAATATTCTTAAAATTTTTTTGTATTTTTAACCTTTTCATATATGCAGAGTATTCAGAAAGTTACTGTGTGCTTTTCTAAATATATTTTTTATGTTTCAGATTTCACCCTAATATAGTTTCAACAACTGAAGAACATGTATTTAACAGAGGTGTTAGATATATAGATTTGGTGAGACAGCATTTTGCTGATAATCTTTCAGATAATCTTTCAGATTTGGTGAGACAGCATTTTGCTGATAATCTTTGGTGAGACAGCATTTTGCTGATAATCTTTCAGATTTGGTGAGACAGCATTTTGCTGATAATCTTTCAGATTTGGTGAGACAGCATTTTGCTGATAATCTTTCAGATTTGGTGAGACAGCATTTTGCTGATAATCTTTCAGATTTGGTGAGACAGCATTTTGCTGATAATCTTTCAGATTTGGTGAGACAGCATTTTGCTGATAATCTTTCAGATTTGGTGAGACAGCATTTTGCTGATAATCTTTCAGATTTGGTGAGACAGCATTTTGCTGATAATCTTTCAGATATGGTGAGACAGCATTTTGCTGATAATCTTTCAGATTTGGTGAGACAGCATTTTGCTGATAATCTTTCAGATTTGGTGAGACAGCATTTTGCTGATAATCTTTCAGATATGGTGAGACAGCATTTTGCTGATAATCTTTCAGATAATCTTTCAGATTTGGTGAGACAGCATTTTGCAGATAATCTTTCAGATTTGGTGAGACAGCATTTTGCTGATAATCTTTCAGATAATCTTTTCCACATTGCAATGCTTTTGTGACAGTGTTAATAAATTTCAGGAGACAGGATCAGTGGACCATGCCAAATGTCATGGAAAGACAGCAAAGTTATCAGTGGAAAAACTGTTGAACATTTAAAACGATGCAGCAGAGTCCAAGTAAAATCATTACGTAAGTTATCACAGCAGCAAGATATTCATCTATACTGCTTAAAAGACCACCAGACAAAAATTAAAACTCTTCCCATAGAAGATAATGGAACAAGAACTGAAAGCAACTAATCATGAAAAGTGACTTTGCCAGTGGAGATTGTTTAACACTGCTAATGTGTTAGATATGATATTTCTTACTAACGAATCATGGTTCCATTTTTTTGGGTTATGTTAATTCATGAAGCACAAGATAGTGGTTTTCTAATCTTCATAGTTTGCATGAAACAACCCTACATGAGCTCAAGGTTAGAGTGTGAGTTCCAGTCATTGGATTGTTGATGCTTTTTCCTTAAGAAAACAATAAACAGTAAATACTACTGTTTGGAGATTTGTTCCACCTTTATTGATTAGATGACAAGTGAGGAAATCAATTACTGATGGTTTTAACAAGACGGTGCTACTGCCTACACATCTCACAGATCTATGCAGTTTTGAGAATAATTTTTTGTAGACTGCATTATTTTTAAAGATGTGTGGCTCCCATGCTTAACAAATCTAAACCCACCAGACTATTATCTATGGGGAGCAGCAAAATCTGCAGTGTATTGAGATCATCTGCGCACACTGGATGACTTGAAACAGCAATAACAATGTTCATTCTGTTTTATTTCAAACGAGCAACTGATATCAGTGATAAGGATTCAAGCCTGTATTATTCTTCTCCTGTATTTTATATTGAAACATATCTTTTAATCATCTCACCCCAAGCAAGGCAGGACTGCCAATAGTGCACAGGGGATTACAGTGAAAGAAAAGACTGAGTACAAAGGTATTGAAGAAAGGATAAAAAATGAATGAGATTAAAGAAAATAGAAGATGGCAATTAAGTTGAATTAAATACTTTTAGAGATTGTAACTATTAAGCATAAGGGAGATCCACAGGCAGGAAGTGTGAGAAAATAAATTGTTGGAGTAGAAGTGGCAGTTACATTTAACTATTTCCATGGTAAAGAGTTGGAACCTAGTTACCTATCTAAGAGTACACTTAAATTCACATGGTTGGGGCACCAGGAAATAAAAAAAATCTTGTCAGAGTCGTTGTCATGAAAATATTTGTAGAAAAGACAGAGGGAAGTCATATCACATTGTGGGGAGGGGAAAAGTGACTGAAATAACTTTCTGAATACCCTGTTATACATGGGATGAATTTTTGTGGTGCTACACTTGCCTCACTTCTGGGTACTTTGAATTTTTTGTAACGGCATATCAACCTCTGCAGGTTATTTAATGCCAAAAAGGTGGGGCTTTAAGGTATTTTTTAATATTTGGTGATGGCTAAAACAACATTGATTTTGTCAGATTTTGATTTAAATCTTTTTTTTTTTTTTTTTTTTAGAAAACTGAAAATGTCTTCTAGCTTTGTATAACTTTGTATAAAAATTTATTGCTGGTAACAATTTTTTTCATTCAAAAATTTATTATGGCAAATTTTTCTTCAAAAATGTATTGTTGGTAATGTCTATTTTTATGTATATATTTCTATAAAAGTCTTTCTTTTTATGTATATATTTCTATAAAAGTCTTTCTTTTTATGTATATATTTCTATAAAAGTCTTTCTTTTTATGTATATATTTCTATAAAAGTCTTTCTTTTTATGTATATATTTCTATAAAAGTCTTTCTTTTTATGTATATATTTCTATAAAAGTCTTTCTTTTTATATATATATTTCTATAAAAGTCTTTCTTTTTATGTATATATTTCTATAAAAGTCTTTCTTTTTATGTATATATTTCTATAAAAGTCTTTCTTTTTATACTTTCATTGTGTTTTGACCCCTTTTTGTGGGTTAACTATTTGCCCATAGCAGGAAGATGCTTCCACTCTGGGTCAGGGTGGACTGGGGAACTACAGCAATTAATAAATGGTTCCATGTTCCTCACAACCTCCCAATCAGAGGCCTTGCTGATGGATACAGTTTACCATCATATCTAGGACCCTTCTGGGTACTAGTTTATTTAATTTATACATGAATTATGTCAAAAACAAGGTCTTTACTAATATATATATTATATTGGCATCTCAATTTCAGTCACTTTCTTGACTTTAAGGGACAAAGAAAAACTGAGTAACCTACCCGATAGGCTTGTATAAACAAATGTTAGAATGGAGTTGGGGAGAATGAAAAAAGGCAAATATTGTTAACCGCTACAAAGGATAAGAAGTTGTGGAGAGCTATTACTGCTCATGTCATTAAGAGGCATGATACATAGAAGAGGGAAATGTTTAAAATTTTGTTTTGATCATTATTTTCTGTTATTTAAAATAATCTGCAATTTTTTTCTTCTGATTGCTGTGTCCCTTCAGGACATTAGTAATCATGGCCCTTCCCGATTTCCTGTCCTTTGTAGCTCTTAGTAAATTTTGTCTTTTGTTATCTCTTCTAAACCTTATTCCAGCATCCATCTATACAAAATTGCTTTTCTTCCTCTTCTATAAGCTGTGTTCTTTCAGGATGTTGGTAATCATGGCTCTTCTCAATTTCCTGTCTTTTTTTCTGCTGACAACTACAATTGAAGGTCATAAACCGAGCATTGAAGAAAAAATGGCCACTATATGAGCAGAGATGCAACAAAGTGATTTTGCAACATGAAAATGCGTGTTGCAAAATGGGTGAAAACCTACTTGGAAGCACTTAGAAATCCTACCCAACCAGCCATATTCACTAAACATTGTCCTGCCTGATTATCACTTGTTCCGATTAATGGCATATGGCCTGGCTGAGCAGCACTTTCTTATGAAAATGCCAAAAATGGGTTGACTCATGGTTAGTCTCAAAAGGCATGTTTTTTTCAACATTAAATTCAAATGTTGGCAGAAAGATGGAAGAAAATAATGGCTAGCAATGAACAATACTTTCAGTGACACATTTCTTACTAATCTTTGTAAATAAAACATTTTCATGAATAAGGTCTTAATTTATGCTTTAAATGTTTAATATTTTTATTACATTTTTATTTTATTTATATAGATTTTATTTATGTGTGTGTGTGCATATATATATGTGTGTGTGTATTTATATAGTTTGAATGTGTGTGTGTATTTATATAGTTTGTATGAGTGCGTATTCGTACCAACTTAGAAATTTAGTACAATGAAAACCTAAAGGACAAAATGTGTGACAAGAAAACTTTTTCCATTTTGTTAGACATTTTTCTGGAATATTCTTTTTTTATATAAATGTATTTCTCATCAGAATCCATCTTCAACATTTATATATCTATCATTCACCCATGCATTAAATACAGCTGCCATATTTGGTCTGGTGCTTCTGCTATTCATCTCGAGGTTCTTGACAAAATCCAAAGAAGGATCTGCAATGTAATCAGAATAATCCTAACTTCACATCTTGAGTTCAGTCACTTTCTCACTGACATGCTGTGGCCTCTCTCTGTCTTGTCTACAAATATTTTCATGGCAACTGTGCTGATGAGCTTCTTACCCTAGTGCTTCAACCACATGAATTTAAGCATGCTATTAGATTGGCGTCTATGTCCCACTATTTTACCATTGAAAAAGTTAAATGTAACTGTCACTTCTACTTGAACAGCTTTATTTCTCACACTTCCTGCCTGTGAAGCTCCCTTCTGTTTACTTGCTTTGCTGATAGCTACAATCTCCAAAATTTAAATGCAGTGTAAATTGCCATTTTCTGTCTTTTTGAATTTTGTTTATCTTTTATTCTTTCTTCAGTACCACTTGTACCCAGTTTTTTTCTCATTGTAACCTCTTATACACTAGTAGCAGTCCAGCCTTGCTTGGGGTGAAATGATTATATATATATATATATATATATGTGCATGTGTGCTCAATATAAGGTTTTCTGTTTCAGGTTAATTTAAGTAAATGTTGCTTTCACATCAAACTTATTCAATTCAGTTAATTTTTCTTTCATTATCTCTATATACAGAGCTGCACACTGGTGAAGCAGAAGGAAAAATGCAAGCAGATTTGTTTTACAGAGAGTTGAATTAAATTAATTCTCTTTCGATGCTGTTCCAATTGCCTGACATAACTAATTATTAACTCTTTTGAAAATGTACCCTTTCATTCAAATAATGAAATACAATTATTTGGCTGAACAATATGCATAATCAGAGGGAGTTCTATTATATATGAAGTTGTAATTAATTAGAACATTGTAAATACAAATTCTATAGCAATAGTCTGCAATCAAGAGGAAATTCTTCTTGGGTTGGGTGTGGTAGTGGATTAGGACCACAGATTGGCAGGTTCAAACTGTTAGGATATCGATTGTTCCACAAAATACAATTCTAGAATGCACCTTTGAAGTTAGACCATCTTTGAAATGAAGAATAATATATAATGAAAGGAATGTAATGAGGAGGAAAAAAGATATGAACCACTGGTTCGTAGTTTGTATTTAGTTCAATATCAAATATAAATGAGATTGGCATAATTTTTTGTTTTTGATTTTTGGCAGGAAATCTATTATTATAAATTGAATATTGTTTTACTGAAAACCACTAAGAAAAACAAAGTCACTTTTTAATTATAAAAATCAATAAATGAGTAAATATATCCAGAGTTTACACTTTATTCATATAATATTTAAATAATACATATTGATAGAAAAAATGAAATTGCATCACCCTAAATATATTTTTCAATTTACTCAAGATTAAAAGCAGAAATAATATAAACGATTGTCCCAGAGGGGTAAATTAAAAAGATATGAATATATCCTCAGTCAATTTTTCCATGGTCATCTTCCAAGGTCCTACTTTCAGTTAAAAAAGAGGCAAGCAGGAAAAAATGGTCTGACAGTGGCATAGAATAAAGTGGAAGATCATTCACAGAGACCCAGACATTGGCATACAGCTGAGATATATAAAGGAAGCTGGTCAAGTGCACAGCTGTGCTATTATCCTACAACCACATCTATTCATTGGATTAATGATGATAATACAACTGTGTTAGAGTCAGATACAGATCAATAAAGGTATGGATTGAAAAAAATTAGAGGTGAATCAACATTATTCAGTCACATTGCATACTCTCTTCTGTCCATATCTAATTCCATGATCATCTTGTTTTAGTCTTAGTTTTGTTTAATGGTGTATCAACCTCTGTGGGTTATTTAATGCCAAAAAGGTATTTATTTTTAATGTTTAATTATAATAAAAAAGTTTATTTAGTCAGATTTTGATGAAAAAAAAAAATTTTTTTTTTCAATTTTAGAAAACTGAAGATGTCTTCTAGCAATAATTTTTTCCTTCAAAAATGCATTATGGTAATAATTTATCTTCCTTTAAAAATATGTTATGGTAATATTTTTTTTCCTTTAAAAAGTATTGTTGGTAATAGTTTTTCTTCAAAATTGCATGTTTTCTCTAAGTCTATTTTTAGGTATATATTTCTATAAAAGTTTATTTTTGTACCTTCATAGTGTTTCAACCCAAGTTTGTGGGTTAACTATTTGCCCATAGCTGGGACCCTAACACGTGCTACAACCCTGGGTCAGAGTGACCCCAAGAACAACAGCAATTAAGAGGTGGTTCCATGCTCCTCACAACCTCCCAATCAGAGACCTTGCTGCCAGATGCAGTTTACCATCATACCCAGAACATCATCTGTTTTTAATCATATCACCCCATGTAAGATAGTAAAGGCACTAAGATAGAAGGGATTACTGAGTGTAAAAGAATAAGAAAAAAATCGAAAAATTATTAGGAAGCAAGAACAATGAAAGAGTAATCAAGAAGACAGTAGATAAAAATCTTTGAATATCAATATTGACTGGAAAGTATCATGCTGGAAGTGATTTCCACAAGTAAGAAAAAAAATTTAGCATAGAACTTATGATTATATCGAGCCAATTCAACTGTGAATTGATGAAATCTTGCCACCAGTCTAGTGCTGAACTTAAATTCATAAAGTCAAGTTACCGTAGTGAAAAATTAATTTAAACAATTACCAAGGCATAGGGAAGCTATGTTGCAGCTATGGGAAAATGTCTGAAGCCAAGAAAACACATCAGGACCAATAATATTACTGATTTTTCTTTGGATTTTATCAAGAATTTCTAAATATATAGCAGGAGCACTGGATTATTTGTGGCAGCAATATTCAAATCATAGCTGAATAATAAAATTATAAATATGTAAGATAAATTCAGGAGAGAAAATTGTCCAGTTTGATCCAGTGAACTCACTTGCTTCATAGCAGAACTAGCAATAGATTCAATATTTATTTTTCAACTTCATGTCAGCTGAGAACGTTACCCTGAAAAAGAATATACTTCAATCATTTGTAAATGATATGACAATATAAGGCACACCTCCAAAAGTCTTCACAATCAGAGATTAGCAGCTGACATCTCTTCTGATCTAACACTAACTTCCCAGTCGGGGGGAAAAAACAGTCTGGTTGCATTCAATGCCCCTAAAACCAAACCTGTTACATTCCATCACTCCTGATCAAACCCCTGAGCTACAACCAGTCACAATGAGGATACTGGGTCTCAGACTCTTTCATAACAAAGAAGAGAATACTAATTAGATTGCTATTTTACAACTTATCAACCCTTTACAAGCTATTTAAAGCCAGAAAATATTTTTAAATTGTACAAATGTTTTGGGGAATACAAATGATTTGCTGATATGTGTCCTATTAATTAACCCATAGCTAGAGAGAAAAGAGGTGCATTCATAACTTTCTCAAAAGCATTTGTTCATAAAATAATATAACAAACCCAGCTGGAATTGTAACTTGGTTCTCAGATTTCCAATTCAAAATCATCATTTATTAAACCACTCACCCATCCAAGCACTAGTCACCCATTCAGGCTTGGTGTTGTTGAACTTTGGTCATTGTGAGAGTTCGAGTGAAAAGAAGATTAAAATCATTAACGCATAGTCAGTTAATTGCCATACATAACACATGCTTGTGCGATCATGCCTCGAAAGAGACATGACTGACTAGGCAGAAGATTATCTCACAGTAGATTGCCATTACTTTCTGTGGTAGACTGGTTGCCAGCCAAGGCTATAGAATCCAATCTGTCCTGTTATTTAACTCATAACTGGAAGGAAGAGACAGATTAATACCTTTCCCAAGGGTGTTTGCACATAAGTGAATGTGAGGAATTCAACTGAAATTTGAACTCAGCTCTCTGATTTCTCATTCCAAGTCGATATCCTAAAATAAAGCATAAGAGATCTTGTAGAGCTGAAATCTAAGGTTAGGCCAGAGATGGTTAAGATGAAGAGGAATAAAGTAGTGGAGACTAATGAGATTGTAATAGAGATGCTGACAGCTAAAGATGATTTGGGAACTGATAAGGTTATCGAAGTGAGAAACTAAACATGGTTGTGGCAAAATACCAAAGAACTTCAGTAGATCAATGTTCATGGTATTGCCAAAGAAACAAAATGAATGTGGACTCAATAAAATAATCAGCTTGATGAACCATGTAAATAAAAATTAGCAAAATAAGGCCAGGAAGGAGATAAAAATAATGTGGCTTTGTTCATGTTACTAGAGCAATTAATGCAGTTTTTATTCACTGAAACCTATCCAAGTCCCAACTACTGGGAACTGTTTTAACAAACAATGAAAAATATGGTATAGAATTCCAAAGAGTCATTGAAATAACTAAAGATTCTTTCCAAAAGCTAAGCAAGATATTAAGGGATAGGAAAATTTTGTTGGCAACAAAGAAAAGTCATACTCTACGTCCAATTAGATATATTTCTGATTCACTTTACAAGTTGGCTGGATGTAAATGCTGACAAAGCAAAAATAAATGAAAAACTTTTTCTCTGTGCAGATATTTTGAGCATTACATCCAGCTCACAAAACAGATCCCACCCCACAAAAATACAATATAAAGGAAACCAATCATGAACATTGCTGCCAAAGCATAAACAAAATAAAAAAAAACCTGATGACTCATGATCCATCACAGCTACTTTTAAGGATGTAGAAAATCGTGGCCAATGGGTAAGCTGTCAATGACACCACCAGTGACCTCAGTCACATGTATCAACTTCAAGCCCTACCAATTCTCCCCTTTCTCCAAATTACTTCCTTTACCCATAAGGAGACCCTCTGTATCAATAATACAAAAAAAATTATCTTCTTGTCTTCTTTACATCTCACTGATGAAGGAAAGACTTGAAGCAACCAAAATGTTTCTACAGAAGAATGCTGAGGATACCATGGAACAAACATGTGAGCAACAATAAGGTTTTGGAGAGGATGGAAATAAAAAAAAAAACTGATACTTAGCTTCATGAAAACAAACAACTGAAGTTTATGAGACATATGATGAAGGAGGTCTTGGAGAATCTGATACTCACAGGACAGTTGAAGAGCAAAACAGACAGGGAAAAACAATGCATGACATTTTTTATAGACTTGAGCAAATGGATGGCAGAGCAGGGTTTTGGAGGGGTAGCAAGAGAAAGTCTGTTTAGAGCTACAAGGGATAGAAAAATATGGAAGGCCATGGTTGCCTACATCCTGAAAAGACACAGCACATAGAAGATGAAGAAGATGGTACTTGTTGATTTGTTTGCTCTATCATGCTACCATATACATGTTCATGACACAATTTACGATTTAATTTCTGAGTAATTGTCAATAATCTTCTATTATCTGAACTACTGCTGTCATCTTGGTAGATATCTATATTATTCTAGATGACAGTAATTTACACAGTTGTACTATAAGCGTCTGCGGGTGTTTTTAGCTAGGTTTTATGTCGGGGTACCCCAATAAATATTGAAAATTGATAATCAAAAAAGTCAAGTTATAGAAGGAGTGATCCAATTTTAATCAAATTTGATACACTCATAGACAAAGACATAAGAAATGATATATGAAGTTTCAAGGTGGCAGTTCTTACAATAGTGCAGAAAATCGATAATATATATATATATATATATATATATAAAAGGCAAGATGTTTGTTTATGTCCTTTATACAAATCCACAATTTTTATCCAATTCTCACCAAACTTCACACAAATATTCTTTAGGCTGATTCTGAGCTCCAGGACTATGAATTAATTTTAGAGCTTTCATTACACCCGAGCAATGCCGGGCAATACTGCTAGTAAATAAATAAATAGCTATGCTATCTAATCCATTACATAACCTATATACATATTTACAATCTACAATTAGGCTTAAATATTGAAATAAATCTGCAAGTAAGCGCTAAAAAATATAATAATGGCAATCTGCAAAAAAAAAAAAAAAAACAACTTCTACCCACACCCCCTACGTATGCCAACAATTCTCAACCCCTATCAATAACACATATTATTATAAATGAAATATATTTTTCAATTTATTCAAGATTGAACACATTAATGACCTAGCTGATAAACACAGAAGAGAAAGAGGAAAAGGTATGATTAAGTCATAAGAATCAATGACTTTTTCCCTTACCATCCTACAAAATAGGACTTTTAGTAAATTTAGATGAAGCAGATAGAAAGAAAAATGGTCTGACAACATTACTGAGTAGACTGGGTGATCCTTCACAAAGATTCAGGTAGTGTCATGCAACTGAGACATATGGAGGAAGTTGATCAGATCTCCAGCTGTGCAATGATACTACAGACACATATGGCCCCGAAACAGCTGGGGGTGAAAACATAGCTGTATTAGAGTCAATGTCCACAAATGCAAAGTTGGAAGTCTGTCATTATTCTATTGCTTCTTCTAAGTCAATGTTTTTGATAAGCTTCATTTTCCCTTTCATCAGTTCAAAAATTTACAGCTTTGAAATATACTTACTTGTACTTGTAACAGCATTCACACTAAAAAGGCTGAGTGTGTGTCTTCCCTAGAAGAAGTTTCATGGGAGTTTTTGGCTTCACAAGTGGTCCCCAACTGCATGTGTTCTAAAGACTTTCTCTCAATAGGTTGCCAATTCTTGCTGTGGTAGACTGGTTGCCAGTCTACCACAGTATATAGTTGTGTATTTGAGCAGCAATCACTCTTTTATACGAGTTACATTTAAGATTAATGACAAGGTGCTGCGTTTAAGTTTATATTTCATTTTTCAAATTTTTTTTCTTTTCTGGACAATGTATGTAAAAATTGTTTGAATGTTCTTTATGTTCAAGCACTTTCTGTTAATCATTTTAGATTTTTTTTTTAACCATATATGATACTACTAGATATGGTGTCATATCTAGTAGTAGGGAAGTTTTTTTCCGAACACAGCACATTGTGGCCATGTTCGTAGTTGATATTACTGAGTGCCGGCCATTCTTTTTCTATTCATAAGGCTTCCATTATTTTTAATTCTTTTTATATGTGAATAAGATTATTATGTATTTTTTATAAGTGTGTTTTGGATAGAGTTTGATATATGTTGGATAAATCAAGAAAAGTGACTTTGCTTAATTTATTGTCTATTATAGCTCTAGTTATCTCATGAGCACTTTTTTTTGTAAGAAGTTCTGCTAACCTGAAAAAACAAGTTAAATTCTTGTCATCTTCTTGTATTTTTTCAGTTGCATTCTCATTATTCTACATTGGGTTGGTCAAAATGTTTGTTTGGTTTATTAAGTAAATTTTCTACTTAATAAAAGAAGAGACATTTTTTTCCCAAACCTGCATATAAATATGTGTTATACATTTAAGCCGCAAGAATATATTCAAACATGTTTCACTGAAAAGTCTGCATGTTTAATTTTTGTCTTATTTGTTTGAATATCAGCTGCTGCATATCCAAACAAAATTTATGGAGAAACTGTTGACGTTTCATAACATTTGGACAGTTTCCCCATAAATTATATCCAGACGTGGGACTGGTTATCTAAAAAACTGGGAAAATATAATAAAAAAAGCAAATAAACCAACTCAAATATTCAATTTAGGGATAGAGCAAAATGGGAAGTGTGGAGAGACAGAGCAAAAGTCAAGGATGTGAAGAGAAAGAACACAGTTAAAAATAGATATAAATGCACCTATTTTTTTCATAACTAACAAGTGAATCTATTTATATAAAGGTTATTAATTTTTCTCTGCAAGTTGTTATAGGATTGTTACTTATTTTGAGTGCTTATATATGAGAAAATGAACATGATAAGCAGTCAAGAAGCAGGAGTATTACTTTTTTAAGTGTTGTCATTCAATTTCATGGTGGGTCATAAATTTTTATTTTATTTTATTACTATTACGCAATGCAAGGTAGTAAAGCCACTAAAACACTAGAGGTTACAGGGTGTGGATGCATTAGGGACAAAAACATTAATAATGAGTGAGAAAAGAGTAATCAGGAGGACAGTAGATAGTGATTGACATTGCAATTTAATTTTTGCAGATTAAAGTTGACTGGAAAGCATGGAGCTAGAAGAGATTTTCACAAGCAAGGAATGTGAGAAAAATATAACTGTTAACATAGAATTTATGGTTACATCTAGCCAGATCAACTACAGATAGACAAAATCTTGTCACCAGTCTAGAATTCAAAATGTCTAGGTACCATAATCCGAACAATTACATTTAAAATAATACTAAGAACAACAATGAGAGGCAACCTTATATCAGTAGGAAAGTAACTGAAGTTGATCCACTAATAATATATAAATAATAATAATTATTATTTGGTATTTTTTCTAAGATGAGTAATTTTCAATATCTTGGTATTATTTTAAAAAAATTGCTCTCATCTTGATTGGTATAAATGTTATTTTAAACACAACGTTTCGACTAAGTACCCTCTGGTTATTATCAGGTGTCCATTGATTGTCTGATGTGGATTATCTGTTGATAATTGGTGATATTTCCTGTGAAATAAATTACTCTTCTTTCATGTTGGATTTGGTGCATCACTACTGAACTCAAGACCATGAGACGATAGTAACACATTTATAGCTAATGCTATATCAACTATGCCACTGTCCCGAAGAGCATTAGTGGTGTATTTTTTGGAACCAATCAAAGTTTATCTGTAAACTCAAGTATAAATGCAACAAAGGTTTAACTAGAGATTTAAGTAAAAGTACAACCAACATTAATCTGTAGACTCAAATATAAGATAATCACAGTTTACTTATAGACTCAAGCATAACCAGAATCAAATATCATATATACCTTCAGACTCCATTAAAAACATGGCAAATACACTCAAGTATATACCTGTTATGATTAACTCACCTGTCTAGGGATAGTGGACTCACCCTCCTAATATAAGTAACAGTGTAGTGAGTAGTCAGGGAGAAAATATGAGTCAGTGCCATTGTTATGGTGAAACACACATATTCTATAGTGAATAGACTCTCCCACCTAATTTTTGATTTTAAGAATAATGCTTTTCTCTTATGAAGAAAAATTGGCTAACCAATTTTTTAAGTCAATGATATTTTCCAGATACAAACCTATGATTTAACTCATAACAGGGAGAGGAGAGATGGATCTGTACCTTTCCCCAGATTATCTGTGTGTAAGTGAATGCAACAAACTTAACTGGAATCTGAACTCAGTTTCCCAATTTCTCATTCCAAGCATCTATCCATTATAACACCTGTTCATTCACTACTTGTCTATGAATGGAAGAATAATAAATAACAGATTTTGACATTAAATGACCCACATAAAAGTTGATATGTTATAAAATCCACTTATCAAACTTTCAAGTTAAAGATAGTAGTAGTTGCAATAAGAAGCCAATTGCAAGAAAAACATCAACATTTCCAGAAACAAGTAAATTACAAAAGAAAACAACATATATTAGTATGGAAGCCCATACATTATAGAATAGTACAATCCAGTTCAATGAAGAACATCTGAAAAATCAAACAGAATTCTGAACAGTCACAATCCCGATCAATTTCATAAGCATAAAGACCCTGCAAAGACAAAGATGATTCAGTCAACCATATAATAAGCAAATTCAAAAAACATCTCAAAGAGGACAATATAAATATGATTGGGGAGGAGAAGTGATTCACTGGGAATTTTACAAAAAAACTGTTTAAAGCATGCAAATCAGTAGTGAAAATACACAAATCAGCATAATGAAAGCAAGAAAGTATTTATTTTATGGATTATTTTCTTCCTTTCCAATGCACTTAATTTAGTTTCATTACTGTTTCATTCACTTAGGAACAATAATTATAAATAATAATTCATTTATAAAAATATAAATATATTTATCTAATTTAGTAATATACTTGAGTATGCTATCATCTTTGCAGAATATCTCATCAGCTGTTCCAAGACAACCATTTTCACTTCTTACTATTTATGAAATGTCTTGAATCAATGATTCATTGGTATAGTAAGCAGATTCTTAGCAAAAGAAATTTGTTGCATATTAAAAACAAACATGCCTTTTACTGCCTTGCTCACCTGCTCAAATTGTCTTGAACCCTTGATTCAAGGTTGGAGCAAGTAGGGTCAAAACAAATTTTGATACCAGTATTGTATGTGTTTGACAAAATTCTGATATTGGAATAATATGGTGCCTACCTTAAAAATCATATTATATGAAGGTATTCTGTCTGGTAAGGGGTAGGGGTAGGGAAATTAATTGGTTTCAATAAATAGCCAAATACTTATATCTATAAATATACCCTTACTGAAGTAGGATACATTCAAACTGGGTAAGCTATATACTATACCAGAATCAAAGAGGTCGGCCAGATACTATACCAGAATCAGAGGTCGGCCAGATACTATACCAGAACCAAAGAGGTTGGCCAGATACTATACCAGAACCAAAGAGGTTGGCCAGATACTATACCAGAATCAAAGAGGTAGGCCAGATACTATACCAGAATCAAAGATGTCGGCCAGATACTATACCAGAATCAAAGATGTCAGCCAGATACTATACCAGAATCAAAGATGTCGGCCAGATACTATACCAGAATCAAAGATGTCGGACAAATACTATACCAGAATCAAAGAGGTTGGCCAGATACTATACCAGAACCAAAGAGGTAGGCCAGATACTATACCAGAATTAAAGAGGTAGGTCATATACTATACCAGAATCAAAGAGGTAGACCACATACTATACCAGCACTGAAATTTTTTCTGAGCTATTTGGAAGTGATCAAAGTTTTGGCTTTGTATCTTATCTGGTAGTGAGTATCAAAATCACTAACTTTTGGGGAGTTTGGGAAGGATCTTTTTTATATTGTTTTCTATTTTTTTGTTTATTATGCTAGATGATTATTGCAAGAAATGAACAGATGTTAAAAAAGTGATATTCAAGCAAGAATGTGTTTGGTAAGATAGAACATGAAACCCATTATATGATTTGACTAAAATAAAGAATGCTTTTCAAAATGGTTAAAATCTTTTAGTGCACCAAGAGAAAAATGTCAGAACAAGAGTTGTTCAAAATCAGTCTAAAAAAAAAAAAAAAAAAAAAACTGAAGGAAACATTGAGCTATTGCATTACTTTTTTTTCTTAACTATTTTGATTTTAAATTTTAGATACTTTCCAGCCATTTGCTTGACGTTTTCTTCTTTAGACAACAAACAAGGACCTACAAAGACCAAAATTGCACTCAACAAAAGAAATGAGATCTGATTATTTGCCATATATCAACAAAAAAGAGAGGAAATGTAAACTCTTCTTTTTGAAGAAAAAAAAAATCAAGAAAAATCATCATCTACTCTTAAATAAGAAAATATGTCACTGAAAATTTGTGGATGTAGCAAACAAACACGACAAATCATATTAGCAATGTGTCAAGAACATGTTTTAACCTAATCGAAACTGAAACCATACATAATTTACATCCCTCTTCCTTGGATAACTAATAGGTTTTTGTTGGGAGACAGTGAATTTCATCAACATTTGAAATCATCATCAGCTGTATCTGAATATCAAAAGTCATTTCAAAAATTTGACACAAAAAAATACTCTGATTTTGAGATCATAATTCACTAGTTTCTTGGAATCAACAATCTTTTTATCAGGATATCACATTCATATACACATCATTCAAATCTGACAGTGAAATCATGCTGAAAGAAATGGTTCTTGTTCAGACACCATTTGGTACTTAGATGGGGGACTACTTGGAAACATCAGTTACAGTAAACAAACATATGAGAAGCTGGTGATGAAGATGTAGCTAAAACAAAATGAAGATGGAGCTGTTTACTGCTACTAATACTGATACCCACTCCCGTTAGTCAAAGAGACAATATCTAGTCTGCTGTCTCTGTAGAAAGAAAGCAAATGACTGCCATGACAAAACTGAGTTGGTGCAAACCCCAATGTGTCTAAGTGTTTATGAATGTGTCTACCATCTTACCCATGAAATAGCTGGGATGGTGAACAGGCAATACATGTTTCTGTGGCCAATATTGTTGAGATTATATAAACAAACATTGTACTTTTTAGCTTAATAAAATCTGACACCTCTAAAACAAGTTATCAATATCTTTATTAAAGAGAGATATTATAAACTGAAACTGATGTGACATATTGCATATGTTGAAATATTTTTCCAACGTCAGTTTCTTAATATCAATTTTATTCTGAAAGCATTGATTGCATAATAAGGTCTGACAATGTAGCTAGGTAATGTAAACTATAGTGATTTTTATCTTTTCATTTAGCATATACATTGTTATTAACAGTAACTGTTGAGCATATTTGTAGAAAAGCTGACTGGAGATTTAAATCTAACTGTCAATATGTGTTCAAGATTTCCCAGGGCAATGTATTGAAATCGTGATTGTAACTGATTTAAAAACTGAGTTCATGTAGTGATATCTTTTATTCTTAGGGTAACATATAATTAAATTTTTCTGCAACTAATTTGTATAGTACAGTATTTTTCTGATCACTTCTTTTGTATCCCTTCAGGATGTGGTTGGTCATGACTCTCCTTGACCTCATATCCTTTGAGTTCTTAGTGAGTTTTATTAACACTAAGTTGCTTTTACTTTCTTTTTCTTCTATGTACTCTGTCTTTTTAAGATGTTAGAGATCATGGCTCTCCACAATTTTCTGTCTTTTATAGCTTTCAATATCTTTCATCTCACTTAAACCCTGTTCTACTATTCATTTACTCAAGTTCAGTAGGAAGGTTAGGTGTTGTTTTCCTCTGTCTCACTTGTTTTCAGTCTGTCTTGTGCATATTAAATTTTCTAAGCCCTCTTTCTTCATTATAATCCCTAGAAATTTTAATTCTATCTTTTTGATGTTAAGCATAAGTGTTCTTTTTGACTGCTTGATAATTATTGAGAATGAAGAAATCAGTACAAAACTCTTAAGACTAAACAAAGAAAAAGGGAACAAAGATAATAACTACCTGTGTGTGTGTGTGTATCAACATCTAAATCTAAACTTATTTATAAATGGAACTTTGTGTGTGTGTGTCCATTACCTGTAGACTTTGAAATGGCTGAGCCGATTTTCTTGAAAATTTACGCAGTTGTACTATAAGCGTATGTGAGTGTTTTTAGATAGATTTTGGGTTGAGGTACCCCTGATAAATATTGAAAATTGATAATCAAAAAAATCGGGTTATAGAAAGAGTGATCCGATTTTAATCAAATTTGATACACCTTTAGACAAAGACATAAGAAACGATATTCAGAAGTTTCAAGGTTGCAGTTCTTACAATAGTGCACAAAATTGATAATATATATATATATATAAAAGGCAAGATGTTTGTGTGTGTGTCTGTTTATCTTCCTGTGTGTCTGTACTTTTTTCAGCCTTTTATTTTAGTTTTTGCTTCGGGTTTGGCTCTAAGTAGGTATAATTGTAGTTCTTTGTCTCAGCCATGATGCCATTTATTCAGAGAACTTACTTAACCTTCAAAATTCAGTTTACAATGGAAAAAAAACTTATTTGATATCAATATCAGGAAATCAAAATTTGACTTACATCCATTCATTTTTCTTTTGGTCTTCGGTTTCACTTTAACTGGAAGAGTCTGAGCTCCAGGACCATGGATTAGTTTTAAAACTTTCATTACACCCGAGCAACGCCAGGCTATACTGCTAGTATTTTTATATACAGTAGTGAGCGTAAAGATCAGAACGATGTTAAGACAAAGTTTAAATGTGAAATAACTTTTTTTAAAAGCTTCATAGAACATTTTATGAGGGAAAAATAAGGATATAAAGATAAATTATATAATTCCAAACTATAAAGCTCAATAAACTTATTTTGATAAAGTTATAAGAATAGTTATATAACATTTGAAAAAATAGATGATCAAAAATATCAGAATGATTAACAAAATCATACTATTATACATCATATCCAGATGAAAATAGCATTCATAATTCATTAGTTCTTGATGTGAAAAACCTTTACTTTCAATAACAGCTTGACATCTTTTGCTACATGAGCAAATTAATATCTTGCATTCATTAATGGATATTTTCTACCATTCTCCTTTCAAATTAGTCTATAGTCCTTTGATGTTTCTTAGCCCTTTTTTTAACTCTTTTATTTAGTAACTCCCAGACATTGTCAATAGGATTCATGTCTGGGCTTTGAGCAGGCCACTCCATAACAGTAACATCCTCCTCAAAAAGAAATGTCTTGCTGGTTGATTAATTGCAGTTCTCAAATTAGGTACAACATGTTTCTTCATTATTACTTTGTATACAGTTGCATTAAGAGGTCTTGTACCAGCAGCTGAAATCATGCCAAACACTATCACACAACCGAACAGGTTAAAATTTGTCTCATCGCTGATATGAACACAATCTCACTGTTCTTCTGTCCATATGGCATGTTCAGTGGCAAATTTCATTTCATTCTTTTTAGAAATGTAAGGCTTCATAGAGGCTACTTGACTGTTCAGATTTATTTCATTAAGTCTTCAGGAATTAGTGTGCAAAATAATCATTAAATTTTATGGATTTATTTAATCATTCTGATGTTTTTGACTATCTATTTTTTTCAGATGTTATATAATTATTCTTATAACTTTATCCAAATAAGTTTATTGAACTTTACATTTTGGAATTATATAATTTACTTTTTTTCCTTCTTTGAAGCCTTAAACTAAAAAGTTATTTCATATTTAGACTTTTTCTTAACATCATTCTGATCTTTATGCTCACTACTATATATATATATATATATAGTGTATCAAGGCAGCAGATAATTATCTAAACATATATTGTTTAATATAACAAACAATGAATGTCTATTATGTTTAATCATGAGCCATTCTAAACATCATATTTTGGCTTTAATTTCTGGTGAAAATAAAGACAAAAATTGTCCTACATTTGGATATTTTTATTGCACTGGTTCTAAATGTTGAACAATTTTTGTCTTTATTTTCACCTGAAATTAAAGCCAAAATACAATGTTTAGAATGGCTCATGATTAAACATAATACACATTTATTATCTATTATATTTAATAATATATGTGTGTGTGTGTGTGTGTTGTTTAAGAATTAACAATTTTATAATAGAAGAGTGCACAATATTGGAGATAGTGTATTAAATCAAATCATAAAATTTCCATCAAAAGAGCTGAAAGTAAAATATAGAAAGTTCAATGCAGAATAAACAAAAAAATAACATTACATGATCACTTAAGGGTTCACCTGTGACTGTCAGTTTCTTGTCTTAGCTACAATCATCAGGTTGTAGCAATAAACAGAATTCTATTCTTCTCTCTTGCCTGATGATTGTGGCTAACAAAAAAAATGACAGTTGCAGGGAACCCTTAACAGATAATGTAAAGTCTATTAACTTTTTTATCTCTCTCACACACACAATATATATATATATATATATATATATATATATATATATATATATGTGTGTGTGTGTGTGTGTGTGTGTGTGTGTGTGTGTGACATGATTATCTTTTGTCAAATAATAAGCAACTAGAATGTTTCAAGAAAATAATGCTCTTTTGGTAAGCAGTCTTCTAGTTTCTTGCTTCCTTGCCATGTTACAATCTTTACAAATTTAAGAGCAACATCAAAGGTCGTCATCTCTTTTCTTGAATCCTGTTCTCTTATTGTCTTTTATCCTCACTCGTCTTCTAATCTTCTTTCAGTCACAGCAAACCACAAACAACTTGTGTCCGAGTATCATTATAAGCTTACTTATGGTTAGAGGATCAATCTCCTCATTAATTCTATTAATGCTGTACCTTGATATCAAGAACTTTATGACAAAAACTCATCACCAAAAATGCCTCCCTAACACTAAACTACTAAACAAACAGCTATTTTGGCACTAAGTATCATTACTATATATTTACTTATTTTCTTTATTTACATATTTGTTTTAATCATAAATTTATTTATTTTCTTAACTTTACATTTTTATAATAATCATAATAATTTTAACCATGTTCCAATATTCTCTTTGAACTCTTCGTTATTTCGTCTAATATAATTATAATTGTCCCAACAATTCGTCCCTAAAGAAGTGTTGGCCAAAAAGGAGCCTAAATCTGAATATTATTTTTAAAAAACTGACCATAAAAAATTATTTATTTTTTGGTCATAATTAAATTAGACCAGTACACAGTTGTATACAATTATATTGTAGAACTTTTGAATATATTTTTCATTTATAAATGAGTTATTACACAACCCTGATTTCTGTTATTGTAAATCACTTGAAGACACCAGAAGGTAGAAACCATGGTTGCATAATAACTTGTTTACAAATGAAAAAAAAATATATATAAGTGTGTGTGTGTGTTTGTGTTTGTTAAATTGTAATGATGCTTAGTGCCAAAGTTGCTGTTTTTTTTCCAATAGTCTACTAATAGGAAGGAAAATATATATATATATATATATATATACAGATAGATAGAAAGAAAGATGTGATCTGTACCTTGGTTTCTAACTTTTGGCAGGTTGAAATAAAGGCTGGTCTATTTAATTTGAATATTTAAAAGTTCTTCATGTTAACTTTTTTCTTTAAATATGTATTGACCACATTTTAGTATAATTGTTTAGTGGTCTAATTTGACCAATAACTGTTTAATAATTGAATATAATAATGGATATAAGCTGGAAATAAGAAACTGGAGAGTCAAGTTTGAATTCCAGTTGAATTCATTTCTTTTACTTCTGTGTAAATGACATTCTGAACGGTATTAATCTATCTCTTCTCCCTTCAGCTATGGGTTGAATAACAGGACACATTGGGTTCTATATCCTTGGCTGACAACCAATATACTGCAGAAAGTAATGGCAACACCCTGTAGCAAAATCTTCTGCCTAGTCAGTCATGTCTCAAAAGAGACTGTGAAATTGAAAAAATGTCTGAGGCTGGGTTGAATAAAGAGCCACAACCAAAGTAAATTTAATACTAAAAGAATAAGTAAGCTGCTAGTGAGTATAAAACAGAAAAAAAAAATTGTACTGACCCATGAAAAACAGAGAACAAAGAAAGTTCTTCTGTCTGCACAAATTCAGTCAATGAAGCTTGTCATGTGAACAGTTTCTGAAAAACTGAATGTTTAGCTGACGATCTTTATGCAGTACCTAAAGAGTTTGGTGTCAGTCAGTTAAGTGCCATACATGATACACGCTTGGGCGATCATGTCTCGAAAGAGACATGACTGACTGGGCAGAAGATTATCCCGCAGTAGGTTGCCATTGCTTTCTGTGGTAGACTGGTTGCCGACCAAGGCTATAGAACCCAATCTGTCCTTCTATTTAACCTCTAACTGGAAGGAAGAGATGAATTAATACCTTTTCTAAGGGTATTTGTGTGTAAGTGAATGCAATGGATTCAACTGGAATTCGAACTCGGACACTATCAATTTTTATTATAAACTAACTTTTAAAAGCTGCACTCTAGGCAAACTTTTAAGCTAGATCATGTGGAAGGCTAATTGGGCCTCTGGCCCAAAACTGAAGGGACCTCTGATCCAGCTTAGAAAACAGCAATGATAATTTTGAAGGAATAACTTTGAATGACTCAATTCATTCTATAGAACTTCAAAACCTCACTTTAAATTTGAACTGGGCAGTAAGTCACATTTTGGGAAAATGATTGATTTGGGCCAAAACTCCAATTTAGGCTCAAATTCTAATTCAGGCTGAAACCTGAGTTCTTCAAATCACAAACACTGCCAACTTCAAATTGTTATATCATGAGACCTCTCACTTTATTTCTGATTCTTTGATGTTTTGAAGAAATAAGATTAATTTCCTCACTTCACAAAATTTTGGAGATAGTTTATTGAGTGATGTGTTATATATATTGTGGATTCTGCATATTTAGTACTTTTGCTTGTGCATTGAGCACTTTTTTGAACAACTATCTGGTGTTCTAACCTTGTTTACTGTTGTTATATATATATATATATATATATATATATATATATAGTTTATCCTCTCCATTCCTGTTCTTTTATGGTTAACTTTTCTCAATAATTTTCTCGTATTCCTTCATTCACAGTATCTCTGTGTTTCAGTGACTTTATTATCTTACTGAAGCTGAGATAATTAAAAATCAAAGCAACCACCACATTCACATCTAAAATCTTACAAAATAAACCAAGAGCACACTTTAAGGTTAAAAGGAATTAAATCCTATATATATATATTTCAACCAATAAAATTCTATCAGAAGGTTTGTTAGATAAACAATCATTACAAGCACAAATACTGTCAAAATACTTGTAGACATAGTTGCAAATCTACCACAAATTTCTTTTAGCCGTTTAGAAAATATCAATAATAACTCTCTTCACTACTCCTGCAAATTCAAGAACATTCTTTTTTGCAAAACATTATCAAATTATTTTCTAATCAATGATAACCTTGTACTCAAAAAGTTTGTACCTATGGGAAATTAGATTTTGATCTATCTCATGGATATACAAAAAAAAGCATACCGCGTCTCAAGGTTCAAAAGAATTTTAGAGGTCTGTTTGATCTACATATGTGTTTACACACATACACACAAAAAAGATATGACAGTCAGCAGCAACTGACTAAGACCTAGTCCATGCACACAACAGAAGGGATAATCCAGCAACCACCTACTAAGACTTTGTCTGTGAACTCACAAATACATTAAACTGATCATCATAAAATAAGTCTCTTCACACATTTTCCCAATGTACTAAGAATGCTCGCTTACTTTTTAAAACTAACTTTACTGCATGGAAAATTGACCATTTTATTACTACAACATATGAAAAGAATATATAAATGTTATTTCAACTGATTGTTGTTTAATACTTGGAATTGCAGCACTCAGATAAAAACAAAACCTGGGTAGATGAACTGCAACAGGTTTATTAGACAAGTCACGCACAGCTTTTAAAATCAATCAAGATAATTAAGAGATTGATATTCTGGACAGAGTAAAATGAAGAAAAGATATATACAGGGGAGCAAAAATGGTTTCTAGAAAAGGATTATTGATGGATCATCACCCTACACTTTTGCATGTGATACTTGTACCAATGTCTGCTTCTCTCAAGCTGGTCTGGTTTAGTCTTACCAGCCATATTCAAATCCAAACACAAAGAAACTTTCAACTGGATACACACAATCTCTACAGATTTATCCTGCCCAATTTGTAATAAAGTGTGTAAAAATAGGTCTGAATTTGGATGCAGAAACATACAATATCAATGTCTAAAGTAATAAACAATCAAACCAGAGATTTTGTGTGATTTTTCCAGAACATGAAAAGAAAAAAAACCTTTTTCACAGGACTTAAAAGTTGTTATAAATTAGAATTCTATAGGTAACTTTGTTTTAAATAAAAATAAAATAAATGTAATTATATATTTAATAAAACTCTATGTTATATAAAAATAAAATAAATGTATTTATATATTTAATAAACCTCTATCTTATATAAAAATAAATGTATTTATATATTTAATAAACATCTATCTTATATAAAAATAAAATAAATGTATTTATAGATTTAAAATGTATTTATATATTTAATAAACCTCTATCTTATAAAAAAATAAAATAAATGTATTTATATATTTAAAATGTATTTATATATTTAATAAACCTGTATCTTATATAAAAATAAAATAAATGTATTCATATATTTAAAAATGTATTTATATATTTAATAAACCTCTATCTTATATGAAAATAAAATAAATGTATTTATATATTTAATAAACCTCTATCTTATATGAAAATAAAATAAATGTATTTATATATTTAATAAACCTCTATCTTATATAAAAATAAAATAAATGTATTTATAAATTTAAAAATGTATTCATATATTTAATAAACCTCTATCTTACATAAAAATAAAAGAAATGTATTTATATATTTAATAAACCTCTAACTTATATAAAAATAAAATAAATGTATTTATATATTTAAAATGTATTTATATATTTAATAAACCTCTATCTTATATAAAAAAAATATAAATGTATTTATATATTTAATAAACCTCTATCTTATATCAAAATAAAATAAAAATGTAGTTAAACATTTAAAAATATATTTATATATTTAATAAACCTCTATCTTATAAAAAAATAAAATAAATGTATTTATATATTTAAAAATGTATTTATATATTTAATAAACCTGTATCTTATATAAAAATAAAATAAATGTATTCATATATTTAAAAATGTATTTATATATCTAATAAACCTCTATCTTATGTAAAAATAAAAGAAATGTATTTATATATTTAATAAACCTTTATCTTATATAAAAATAAAATAAATGTATTTATAAATTTAAAAATGTATTCATATATTTAATAAACGTCTATCTTACATAAAAATAAAATAAATGTATTTATATATTTAAAAAAATATTTATATATTTAATAAACCTCTATCTTATATAAAAATAAAAGAAATGTATTTATATATTTAATAAACCTATATCTTATATAAAAATAAAATAAATGTATTTATATATTTAATAAACCTCTATCTTATATAAAAATAAAATAAATGTATTTATATATTTAATAAACCTCTATCTTATATAAAAATAAAAAATGTATTTATATATTTAATAAACCTCTATCTTATATAAAAATAAATGTATTTATATATTTAATAAAACTCTATCCTATATAAAAATAAAATAAATGTATTTATATATTTAAAAATGTATTTATATATCTAATAAACCTCTATCTTATATAAAAATAAAAGAAATGTATTTATATATTTAATAAACCTCTATCTTATATAAAAATAAAATAAATTTATTTATAAATTTAAAAATGTATTCATATATTTAATAAACCTCTATCTTACATAAAAATAAAATAAATGTATTTATATATTTAAAAATATATTTATATATTTAATAAAACTCTATCTTATATAAAAATAAAAGAAATGTATTTATATATTTAATAAACCTCTATCTTATATAAAAATAAAATAAATGTATTTATATATTTAATAAACCTCTATCTTATATAAAAATAAAATAAATGTATTGATATATTTAAGAAACCTCTATCTTATATAAAAATAAATGTATCTATATATTTAATAAACCTCTATATTTAGGGTCTTTTGACACTAAAGATAGAGGTTTAGCAAATGAGATGTGTGACAGAAGAAAGAAGTGAAAATTATGAGGACACAGAAGATAAGTAATAACTGACTCTTGACTTGAAGAGTTTAAGATTGTAGTATAGAGTGAATGAAGATGTTTTTACTCCATGGATGTATCATGGAAAATATTATCTCTAAAATATCTGAACTGATGGCACTAAAGAATGGAGCTTGTCCAAACCCTTGCTATGGAAATAGTGAAAAATTTGTAAAAGGTTTATGATGCTGTGTCAATGAAAAAGTGTCTGTAATGTATATTTTAGTGTAAAATTATTTTTTGTTGTCATTGCAAGAGATAACTTATCTGTTAATGTGTTTAGAATAATCATACTCCGTTAAGAAGTCAATAGCCATCAATTGAATAAAGTGACTTGGATTCTGATCAAAGATTCAGGAAAGTTTCTATATCTTTTTGCAGGTTTGCTGATGACCAGCAAAATTTATATAGAACAGGCAAGTATTTTCTTAATGGCTGAAGGAGAAGGTCCGGCAGCCACAAGGATACCAAGTTTTATAACATTACCTTGGATTGTTTCAGAATATATCTTACATATGTTTACTATTTATAAGTTTACTATTTGTCCATGCTTAGTATATTTATGTCATATATGGTCTGGTGCATCTCTTATTTACTTAAAAATTTCTTGATAACATCTAAAAAAGAATCTGCAATATTATTGATTCTAATCTGTTATCTTGGCTTCAGACTGCTGTAAGGTTGCATCATTTTTTACTTCTGTATAAATGCATCCATGGCAAATGTTTGGATGAGCTCCTTGCTATGGTATCTATACTTTATTTTCAATTTAAGTGCTGTGCTAGACTGGCATCAACAATTTACAGTTGGATTGACTTGACATTACTGTAAATTCTATGCTAACAGTACCTTATCTTGTAAAAGAAAAGACTGGATACATTGGAGCATTGAAGAAAGGATAAAAATAAATGAGAATGAAAAAGATGGCAATTGATGCTGGATTTACATTTTTGGAAATTGTAGCTATCAGGCATGCAAGTAAACAGAAGGGAGTTCAAGAAGTGAGAGAAAAGACTGGGTAGAGAAAAATTGAAGAAAGCATAAAAAATGGATGGGATTCAAGAAGCTAAAAGATGGCAATTGATGTTGGATTTAAATTTTTGGAAATTGTAGCTATCAAGGAAGCAAGTGAACAGTAGGGAGTTTCACAAGTGGGAAGTATGAGAAAAGAAACTGTTGGAGTAGAAGTGGTGTTTTTATTTAACTATTTAAACAGTAAAAGGATGGGACCTGGATGCCAATCTAGTATCTACGGGGTCAAAATGCAAGGGAAAAAGCAATGAAAATACTTGTAGAAGAGACAGAGGAAAGCCATGTCAACTTGGTGAGAAAATGAATGAAGTCAAGATACCAAGACAGGACTGATTACATTAGAGATCCTTCCTTGGATTTTGTTGAGACCTCAAAATGTATAGCAGAAGTACCTGACCCGATATGGCAACAGCATTATATATATATATATATATATATATATATATATATATATATATATAAAAATGGCCAGTGAAGTGACTGAAAGCACTTGCATAGTCAAAAACTTTGAAGTATTTTTACATTCTTTATTGCTAGAAAAAATGAAACTTGTAAAAATACTGGAAAAATTAAATAAAAAAAATTAATAAAATCTTCCTTGTCAGTTGTTTTTAACAAAACATTTAAAAGAAAGATTGCTGCCCAAATATATATATATGAAAATAAATTGGATGCCTTTATAAATCCATTGGTAATAGCTTATTTGTTATTTATTTAGCTCGTACAGACTGCTCTTCAGACTGAATTCTTCACAAAAAAATTTCTTCTGAAGAATTTTGTCTGAAGAGCAGTCTGTAAAAGCTCCATGAAATAAACTATTACCAATGGATTTATAAAGGCATTCAATTTATTTTCCTTATAATACTGTTAAATTCTAACATAGAATTCTCATCGGATTACAATCTCCTGTGGAATTAACCTTACAAATTACCAAGGATACTTACTTATATATATGTGTGTGTATGTACCTCTACAGCATCACATATATCATTATCTGAATTTTATTTTCACTCTGTATAATATTTAATTCCCAAATACACATTCAGGGCTTACTCTTGCTGGAAGAATCTCTTCCTCATTTACCTTGTCTTTTAGGGCATAGTTGTACTCACCAACTGTCGGTTGGTGAATCTATTTAACTCATAGTTAGGATGCATGGCTGTTGACTCTGAGGAGTTAATTTGCCCATTAACAGTTCTTGTCTATTGTGCAGCTGCAGTTCTGCTTACCTCACCAAAAATAGAAAAAAAAATGTAGGACAAGAAACTATTAGCATTTCAACTTCAGTCACTTTCACACCATCATGAACTGTTCTACAAATATTTTCATGGCAATTGTTCTGATGAGTAGTTCTCATTAAGGTACCAATTGCATGAGTTTAAGTGTGCTACAAGATTTGCAACTAGGGCTCATGGTCTTATTGTTGAACAAACTAAATGCACCTCTAGAATCTCTGCCTGCTTTTCCCACTAAAACTCTACTTAGTGATATGCACATAACTCCATCCATGGTTTCTGCTATCATTTCTAAACTAACTCTCGATAAGGCTTGATGGTATCCCTGTAATTGGCCAAAAGAAATGTGCACCTGAACTCACTTCTGTTCTATCCAAACTTTACAATAAATGTCTCACTACTTCTTGCTTTTCAACTTGTTACAAGTCCTTTTCTGTAGCTTCTGTCTTTAACAACTCTGGGAAACCATCTGACCCTTTAAATCACTGCCCTATTTTTCACATAGTCGTTAATAAAAGAGGAGCCCAAAATGCCAACTACAGGTTAGGGATACTAAAGTCAAGTCGGTACAGAAATTTAAGACGGAAAGTGCCACACTGAGATTCAAAGGTATATTAACATTGCCAAGGATACATTCCAAAAGTTGAGTACAGTATTGAGACAGCAAAACTCCACTGGAAACAAAGAAGAGAGTACTGGATTGTTATATGATGTCTGTCCTTCAATATGGCAGCAAATGCTGGACAATCTCATTAAAGATGAAGGAAAGACTTAAAGCAACCAAAATGTAGTTCTACAGAAGGATGCTGAGAATACCATGGACCTAACATGTGAGCAACATGAAGGAGGATGGAAATGAAAAGGAAACTTATACTTAACTTGAGGGAAAGACAGCTGAAGTTTCTGGAACATGTAATGAGGAAGGAAGGTTTGAAGAATCTAATACTCACAGGATAGATAGAGGGAAAGAGAGACAAGAAAAAGCAATGCATAACTTACTTGATGGGCTTGAGCAAATTGATTGCAGAGCAGGGTTCTAAGAGATACAAGAGATAGGGAGATGCAGGCCATGATCTCCTATGTCCTGAGGGACATAGCACATAAACGATTAGCGGCTCTAATCAACACTGAAATTGTAAAGCACGGATACTTATAGATAAACAACATGGCTTTTGTTTTTCCAACCGCTGATGTATTTATGGTTATTACCGAACAGCAAAGCTCAGGCTGTGACCATAGATCTCTCAAAAATATTCATTAGGGTTTGACATGCTAGCCTTGTTCTCAAGCTGAAGGGCTTCAGTATCTCTGGAAGAATATTTGACCTAATGATGTTCCTAACAAATCATGTAATGAAGGTTGTGTTGGACATATTTCTAGTTCATGTCATATTTATACAGGGGTTCTCCAGGGCTCTATCCTCAGACATATGCTGTTTCTGAGCTTTATCAATGACCTTCCTGATATCATCAGCTTCCAGCTAGGTATCTGTGCAAGTGATACAATTATTTACTCCTGTTTGAGTAGCTAGTCTGACAAATCCAACAAAGTAAAACTGGCAAATGTTTTTGAAAAAGACCCCAAATCAGTTATCAATTGGGGCAAAAAATAGGATGTAAGTTTGAATACCAACAAAATACACTACTTTCATTTATCACCACAGAAAAAACTTTTCTGCCTGCCATCAACATGCCTGATGCTAAATTCCAGAAGAGCAACACTTTGCTCCTTCCTGGAGTCACGTTTTTTACGGACATGAAATTCAATGAGTATATTGAATCAATTGCTAGGTCTACTGCAGTGAAAGCTGGTTCATTGTGAGCGCCAGACAATTTTTCTGATTAGAATCATTCTGGCACATTTATAAATCTACCATTCATTTTTGCATTAAATACTTTTGCTTCTTTTTAAAGCTTCTTGAAAAAGTTTAAATAAGAGAGTGTAACATCATCTATCCTGACCTTACATCTCAGCTTCAGTCATTTTATCACCACCATGAAATGGCTTCCTTAATCTGTTCGACACATATCTCCATTGCAATTGTTCTTATGAGCTGTTCTCCTTAGTGTCACAGCTGTATGAATTTAAGTACACTACTAGATTGGCAGCTAGGTCTCACCATTTTACTGTTGAACAAATTAGATACAACCATCAGTTCTATTCTAGTAGTTTTTTTTTCTCACCCTTCTCACCTGTTGAATTCCCTTCTGCTTTCTTGATTTTTGGCATCTTCTGTCATCTGCATTCCTGTTCCTTTATTGTCCTTTTCCTCATTAAAGTTTTCTTATTCTCTTTCACTCCCTGTAACCTTCTACATACTAGTAAAATTGCTGTCTTTTTTCATAAAATAATTAAAAGAAAGATGAAAGAAATACCAGTCAAAAATTAACAATGGCTACAATGATTCATCTAATAAAAATTCAAGTTAATATAGCTACGAATACAATGAGACAAGCAGCAGTTGTGAGATGAAAATGAAAGAAATACTTTTCAAGAATTAATAATGATTGACAATATTCAATCTCATAGAAATTCAAGATACTGCTACTAAAACTATGAAAAGAAAAGTAAGTGAAATTATTATGAAAGAAATACTAGTATAACATAACCCCTCACGAATCCAGTCAACCTCCAATTCTGCCCATGCTGTGTTGTTGGTCTCAGATTAGTCAAAACAGGACTGCTTATTATCACTTGATGAGGATGGACCAGACTTTTGAGGGATTGGTATATAATAAAAACCAGATTCAAGACCACAACAACACTGTGTAGATTTATATATATCGAATAATTACAAGATCACAAACAAGTCAAAATAAGTGACAGAAGAGAAATATCAGTTGGCTGGTATTCAGTAGAATATTTGTGTTATATTATTTCTATGGGATGATCAGTTGATTGAATTTAGCAATATCTCTCTCTGATTATCTTCATTTTATTTCTAGCAGCAGGTGAGTTTTTCAGACTGACCGTATTTCCCAACTTCCTCTTTTAAGCTTCGGGAGCCGACTCTCAAATTTTGTCTTTGCATTCTCATTTTGTTAAACAGCACTCAAACTGGTGTGGGAAAGAAGGTAATGGGGTTCTATCTCCCTTTCCCTCTATATATGAATTACTATATTGACATGTAAAAATCATATTTAACATTTCAACTTGCAGGGGAAGAGGAGAAACACTCACTGTTATTGTCTACCTGCTCTTATTAAATGTCCCAGTTACCCAGTACACAAGAGAATGTCAAGGCCTCATTTTAACCTGAGATCACACATCTTCAAAATCCATTGACAGATGTTATGATTGGAATTACTTTGAGGAATTCACTCAAAACATAATTTCCTACTCAGTATCTCTGCATCTGTATTTCCCAAGCGTTAACATTTCAGCTACTCTTCCTGACAAAATTGCATTCTCCAATTTTATAGAAATCTTTTCTCATCTTGAAAATCACTTAAAACTTATACCAGCCATCTAAAAATAGGGTTGCATTCATGAAAAATTAAAAATATCTATTAAAAAGACTCAAGGAAAAGCAACTGAAGCAAACATTACTAATGACTGACAAAAGCCCCAGCAAATATACTTTATTTTTTAAATTTCAAGATAATATTATTACTAACACTACTAGAAGCCAAACAAGTAAAACTGGAATAAAATGGATCTTCTGGTATAAAAGTTTTATCTTTTAGTAAAAAATTGCAGAGTAAATCACTGTGTTCAAAGCATGTAATTACTACATGGAAACATCTATTCTACATTGGCTGATTCAATAGCATATACCTCTCTTACTATGCGGAAAATGCAGAGTTGTTAGCAGACACAGAAAAAATTGCAAAAATTCTGACAAAAAGTAGTAAAGGAAAATGACAAAAAATTAAATAGCAATTTTAAAATGACAATATATGGTTGTCATCAAAAGGAACATCTCAAAATACAAACTATGAATTAGAGATAGAAAATCAAGCCAGTATGAAAATTTAAATATCTAGTAAATGTTTTAACAGGAAATAGAAACATAAAAAACATGCATTGGAATAATGAAAGATACTTTTTAAAAGTTCAACAAAGTATTAAGAAACAGGAAAATGCTGTTAGAAGCAAAGAGAAGAGTACTGAACTGCTCTATAATATTGCTATTCCTATGTGACAGTGAATGATGTACAGATGAAAGGAGATTTGAGGCAACAGAAATGTGGTTTTACAGAAGGATGCTGAGTATTCCATAGGGATGGTATATAAGTAATGAAGATGTTTGAAGAAAAATTAGCATAAAAAAAGGATATTTCTACTAAGAATCAAAAAGAGGCAATTAAAATTTTGAAGTCAGGTAATAAAGAAAGTGGGTGGGAGATTTTGATATTTACAGAACATACTATAGGCAATAGGGGTAAAAGAAAAAGTGTTTAACCTATATAATGAACTTGTGTTATTCGATAACAGGACAGAGACTGGGAGTTATTATGAAGAGACAAGCTACAATAGAGAGGAAGTCATGTACAGTCAAGATCATCCACATTCTGTAGGGAAACAGCAAAATATAACCTGAAGTATTGTAATATTTGAATGTCACTTTGAAAATGGTTAAGCCAGTTTAATGTAGCCATAAAACTATAAAAGTTATTTTAAGGTGTAATTAATTTATCAGTCATTGATAGTCAGATCATTTTTTTTCCTTTTATGTTTATGGAGATTGTAATTTCATTTTGGGTATATCGGAAATAACAGATGACCAAAGAAAGAATTGAAAGAAATCTCTTTCATCATTATAACAAAAGTCTTTGAAAGAATCTTGCAAGACAACCATGTAACCTTGACAATCTGTTGCAGACCATGGAGAGAGAGAGAGGGAGAGAGGGAGAGAGGGAGGGAGGGAGGGAGAGAGAGGGAGAAAGAGAGAGAGAGAGAGAGGGAGAAAGAGAGGGAGAGAGAGCACAGAGTTAAAATAACAGACTGATTTTCTGAATTAGAATCCTCTTTTCACCTTCAGAAGTTTAAAGTATAACTTTTTTTTTTTCTTTAATCATATCACCCCAAGCAAGGCAGTAACACCACTGATGCGCAGGGGGCTACTTAAGAGTAAAAAGATTAGAAAAGAGAAAGCTGGAAACCACATCCTAAACAGGGAACAAGGGATGAGTCTCTTCACCTGTTCAATAGACATGGGTGGAGTGTGAACCAGGCGATAGTTTAGTCTATCTACTCCAATTTTGGCGACCATTTTTGAGAAAAAAAAATGTAAGCCTTTAAATTTTGGCACAACTTTGTCTTGCAGAGAAAGAAAAATGCTGGTCATGCCAATAATAATAAATTTATTTGTATTAAAAAAAAAAAGATAGTATCCTTTTTTGTTTTCTTTCCATTACAACATTATTGATATATTTTTGTAGTTTAGATTTGTGGGAAAATTAAATAAAACCAATAAATAAAAAAATAATAAAGAATAAAAAAATAGGACAATTCATTTTCCCATGATGCAAGAAAAAAAAAATGGAAAGAATTTCTGGTTACATGCATGATTGCATGACTCCACTTTCGGAAATATAATTCCTTTTTTACAAATTATCTTCATGTTTTTGTTACTTTTTATCAAAACATTCTTTTTTAACCCACTTTTCAGTGATAAAATTTAATTTTAACAGTTGAAAAGTATATAAAAAGCAACACTAAGAAGAGAAAAGTTAGTCAGAATTTGATAATGAAAATACTTCATTGAAAAATTCAAACACTAAAATTATTCCTAAAATATCATTCGTTTTTTTTAAACTCCTGTTATTGCTTCTGGCTAGATATAAGAATTCTACTATCTGTCCATGCATTGAATACTGCTGCCATATCTGGTTGGGTGCTCCTGATATCCACCTAGGGATCCTTGACAAAATTCAATGGGGAATCTGCAATGTGATCAATCCTGACTTGGCAGCTCGGATACAGTCACTTTTTCACCAGCGCAATGTGGATTCCCTGTGTTTCTTCTACAAGTACTTTCTGCTCTGATGAACTTAGCTCACTGGTGACCCCTATATATGAATTTACTCAAGCCACAAGATTAGCAACTAGGTCCCGCCCTTTTAATGTAAAACCAATAAGATGTAAACCAAAATTCTACTCTAGCAGCTTCTTTCATCGCACTTCCTGCCTGTGGAATTTCCTTCCATTTATTTGTTTTCCCGACAGCAACAATCTCCAAGAATTTAAATGTAAAGTCAATCGTCCTCTCCTACCTCACTAATTTGCATCCTCTCTCTCATGCTCTCATCTCATTTCTGCAGTATTCTCATTCCCCTCCTACCTGCTTCCTGACACCCCCTTTATTCTGTCACTTTTTCTCATAACTTTCCTTCTATGTAACCCCCTGCACAGCAGTGGCAGTATAATGCTTTGCTTGGGGTGATACGATTATAAAAAAAATACTTTACTTTGTACATCTACTAATATGACAAAGATTACTATTGTGGTTACAACTTCAGTTAAATTGTTTCTATTCTCTTTTTTCATAGATCAGAGAATCACATTTATTGCTAGATTATTATTATGGCAAATGTGGGGAAATGAAATAAATAAAATAATAATGAATATAAAAAATAAAGTAATTTTATTAATTTGATTGTACTTTTTATATTTTATTCAACCTGAAAATCAGCAACTTAGATTGTAAAACAACAATAATTTCTATGTAATTGCACCTGACTAAACTTTGTTTTCCATTAAAAAAATTCTTCATTTTTTATTTCTCTCTTTTGTTGGCTATATATTACTATTTTGTACTCATATGGTTCTATCTTTCAGTTTTACGCCATAACTTAGACGGCTACTGTTTACATTATTACCTGGAAATGTTAAAATAATAGTAAGGATTTTTTAAAAAAAAATTTTTTTATATGGTACTTCCTCTCTGTCAATGTCAGCCTAGCAAATCTAATGAGCATAGATTTTAGAAGTATGTTCATGTCATAAGAAAATTATATTATGAAATTAACAAAATGTAATCAATTTTGACTGATTATCTTTTTTTTTGTTGCTTTTTATCACAACATTCTCTGCTAACCCACTCTTAAATGATAAAATTTCATTTCAATAGTTGAAAAGTATATAAAGAGCAAACATTAAGAAAAGAAAAGTTAGTAAAAATTTGACAGTGAAAAAACTTCATCTTAAAATTCGAACAATTTAAAACTATTATCAAAATATCATTCTCTTCTTTTTTTTGAAAATCCTGTCATTAATTCTGGTGAGATGTAAAAATTGAAAAATCCCATTTGTTTTGTTACTGAAGAGATTAAAAGTCTAAGTAACTAGATTATATTTTTTATTTCTTGTTATGCATTGAAGATTATTCACTGATATTTACAAGTGACACAAGTACATCTATTAATATGACAAGACCAAATAAAAGAAACATTAACCTGCTCCCATATGCGACACTAGCATTTCTTTCTTTTTCTAAATTTATTCATACTGACTAAATATAAATTTAGAAAAAAAAATGTTTTCATTAATCTTTAAAAAAGTAGTTGCATTTGTTATAGACCTTTACACTAAAGCTTATTTCATAAAAGCCAAAGACAAGGATTTAATATGTTATTATTGTTATTGTTATATATCAACATGTATAAAAAATTACAGGCTGTTTCCCAAAAATTGACACTGTTTCAAATGTAACTGAGTAACTAAATGTAAATGTTAAACAATAAAAGATGTACTTATCAAAATTTGAACAGAATATTACTGAATTCACAAATGTTCATTATGTGCACACACTTTGACACAACACACGTCAAGTCAATAGTCCAGTTCCTGCTAAATATGATGAAGCATATCTTGGGTAACATTTTTCAGTGCCTTAGTGTAGACTTATCTAAATGAGAATCTATCAGAAAGATGGATCATACATGACAGTGATCATGTGCTGTTGAAATGGCCACAATGTTCCCTGACTTGATAACTTGTGATATTTTTGATTAGGCTATGTGAAAGAGCAGCCCAAAGTGCCAAATACAGGTGGGGGATGTTAACATCAAGCATCAACTTTAAACATCTGGAAAGTGTTCTAACTGAAGACAAAAAGTGTGACACAGAGATCTTAAAGCAAATTGGCATAGTGAAAGACACGTTCCAGAGGCTGAGTAAAGTATTAAGACACAGGAAAATTTCACTAGAAACAAAGAGAGTACTGGATTGCCAGGTGATGTCAGTTCTTCAATATAGCAGTGAATGTTGGACAATATCAACAAAGATGAAGGGAAAACTTGAAACAGCTGAAATGTTGTTCTACAGAAGGATGCTGCAGATATCGTGGACCGAGCATGTGAGCAATGACGAGCTGTTGGAAAGAATGGAAATGAAAAGGAAATTAATATTGAGCATCAGGAAGAGACAACTGAAGTTCCTGGGACATGCAATAAGGAAGGAGGGCTTGGAGAACCTGATACTAAGAGGCCATATAGAGGGAAAAAGAAACAGACGAAGGCAGCGGATAACATATTTAAAGGGCCTGAGCAGGTGGATGACAAAACGGGGGCTGCGCGACATTACAGGAGAAAGCGTGCTGAGAGCCACCAGTAATAGGGAGATGTGGAAGGCCATGATTGCCTACATCCTGAAAGAACAAGGTACATAGAAGAAGAAAATGATGTGAAAGGATCAGTCTATATTCCTCTCTCTTTATACAAGCTGAGAGGAACTTAAGCAGAGAATCACTGAGGTGCTGGAGAATGTTATGCAAGGCATGCTACAACATGTTTGGCATAAGCTTGACTGCCAACTTAATGTGTGACGTGTAGTGCACATATTGAAAATTTGTAAAGCTTTGTGAAATTGATTATAATCTACATCATTTTCAATATTTTATTTTGAAAAATAAATCTTTTATTGTTCAACATAAAGACCATTTTATTTTGTTGGCCTGTGACATGTAGTTACTCAGATATTCACATTTTAAACTATGTCAATTTTTTGGTGACATTCTGTATTTTCAGTTTTTACAAACTTTACTCTGAAACTTATTTGAAAAAATCTAAAAACAAGGATTTCATGATGTTATTATTATATATATGAAGAAGTATAAAAAAATATTTTCATTTTTTTGGCAACAATTCAATGTACACATAGAAAGCCTATATTTCATCTATCTCTTTTTTATTAACAAAGATGTATCAAAAATAATCGTTACTGACCTTTATTTCAAAGCTTCTTTCATGTATGCATCTCAAAATTATATTTCCACTATATAATATTATTATTGCTACTATTCAGCTGTACATTTTGTTTATACTGGTGAATATAAGGATTGAGGTTCTGGTAATTTTTTTTTTTAATCATTTCACCCCAAGCAAGGCATTCCACTGCCACTATTGCACAAGGGGTTATATAGGGGAAGGTAAAGAGAAAGAGTGGTTAGATATAGGAAATGTCAGAAGGAGGGTGATAGATGGGTAAGGGTACCGAGGCTGAAGGTTGGGTAGATGGGAAGAGTGTTTGAAAGAATGGATGCAAGCTAGTGTGTTAGGAGGTGTCTGTTCACCTTACATTTAAACTCCTGGATATTGTAGCCATCGGGGAAGCAATCATGTGGAAGGGAATTCCACAGTTGGGAAGTGCGAGGAAAGAAGCTGTTGGAGTAGAAATTGCGGTTACATTTTATCGATTTCATTGTAAAAGGGTGGGACCTAGTTGCTAATCTAGTATCTCATGCAAATTCGCACCTATTTAAAAATATATGCATTGAATACTGTTACCATATCTGGTCGGGTGCTGCTGCTATTCAACACGATGTTCTTGACAAAATCCAAAGAAGGATCTGTAATGTAATCAGGTCTGACTTGGCATTTCAACTTCAGTCATTTTCTCATTGATGTGACGTGGTTTCACTGTCTTTTCTACAAATATTTAAGAGGCGATTCCATGCTCCTCAAAACTTCCCAATTATTAGCTTTGCTGCCAGATCCAATTTATTGTCAAACCCAGGACCTAGATGTAGTTGTTATACCCAGGATGCCTCAGTGGGTTTTTTTTCCTCTGCAGAGGTGCAGTTGGCATATTCTGAAGTGGCAGATGACTGGGTAAAGCTGAGTGAATGTAACAATCCCAACGAGAATCGAATCTTGGTTTATAGCAATTACAGGGCATTATGCCACCTGCATATCAAAGCTTTCAGCATCTGGTATTTCCAAATAGTTTCCCATCTAGGTAGTAACCAGGTTTGTCATTGCTTAACTTTGATAATCATACAGGAACTGGTGTTTCCATGTGATGTGGCTGTAAGCCTGATATATTTTCCATGTTAGAATTATGAAATGATATCCCCTTTATCTGTTTCAGTAACAAACAAAGATATAAAAATCTAGATCATGATTATATTAATTTCACAGGTTTTAAGTATATATTTCAAGTTCTTAAATTGATTATTAAAATAAAAACTTAAAAAATATAAGTTTAAAATAATGTTTTCAAGTCAGACATTCTTGAAAACAACTGGCAAGCTTATGAGCCAATACTATTTCAATGATCACTTGTGACATGTGATAATGCAATTATTTGGGAAAGTATTCCTATTGACAACATCTCCAGAATAGGAAGTATACATTAAATAGAAAGAAACATATTAATGTTGACATTCTCATTATAGAGTCTTTAAAACTGTATAACATATGGAGTAACTAATTTTGTGAAGTCTAAATTAGACAGAAATGTAAGAAGATATAGTGTTCATCTCCCAGAAACTTGTTACTGATAAGGAGGAATGGAGAATAGCTTTTTAGCTTTTCATATTTGAAAAATCAAGTTTTTAAAGCAGAATTTTAAAGCTGATAAAGTCAGAGTATCTTTTCTTGAAGGAAACTGCAATTAGAAAATAAAGATTCTATTGTGGCTATGTGTGTAGAATGATTTTGATTTTGATTTTAAAGGACTGATGTGATGCACATACAAGATTGTGACTGCATGATCCAAAAGTGTATGCATATATTACACATAAAAAATTTCAAATTTTAGAAGATCATATGGCCATTTCAGCAAGTGAAATTTCCTTCATTGGTGATCTTAAACATTATGGTAAAATCAGATTGGCAATGAAGTGAATTTCACTCACTGAAATGGCCATATGATCTTGAAATATTTGATTTTTTTTCATATTTAATATATATATATAAATATGTGCTGTAAATAAATTTAATTACATTCAGCCCTCTGGCTGGATCAGTTTTAATATTTAATTTTTGATAATTAATATTAATAGTATCTTCTTTGGGATTTTATTGTCAAGTCACTTCCTTTTGGATTTAAATATACATATATATGTGTGGACACTGTGGTATTGGCCTAAAGTTTAGAGTCATGCATGAAAGTGTTGATCTCAGTGTATATTTTGTATTTGACATATACATACTGATGTTGAGCACTTTTCATATAAATATAACATATACATCATACACATTCACATAAAAATAGACAGATCAACACGTAATATATGATAAAAAACACACTATATATCTCCAAGTATAGGGTAGGGATAGATGGAATAAAATTCCGTATCCTAAAAACACTATTCTTGAAAAGTGTTCAATATAAATTAGAGCAAATAATTCTTCCAGTTACTTGTATTTTGGTAGATCATCAAAGACTATGCAACAAAGTCTTTGCTGTTGAGGGAGTTTGGCTAGTTTTTTTTTTTTTTAATCATTTCACCCTGAGCAAGGCAGAAACGCCACTGATGTGCAGGGGGTTACATAAATGTAAAAAGATTAATTAGAAAAGAGTGAGGAGTACAAGCTAGTTAGAAAGGAACAATAGAAAGCTGAGAAAGCAGGTGCAATGACAGATACATAGGCGGAGAGAAAGTGAAGGTTATACAGGGGAGGGGAGAGAGCTAGAGTCCAGTGGTTAGTAGATGAGTATTAACTTTGCATTTAAATTTCTGGAGGTTGTAGCCGTCAGGAAAGCAAGAATACAGGAGTGAGTTCCACAGGCGGGAAGTGCGAGAGAGGAAGCTGCAGGAGTAGAATTGTCGTCTGCATTTGGCTAACCTGACTGTGAATGGGTGGGACCCAGTTGCCAGTCTGGTTGCACGGGTAAACACCTGTTGAGGAGGCATCAGTGACTTAAGCTCATCCGAGCAGAAGCCATGAAAGTATTTATAGAAGAGACAGAGGGAGGCCACATTTCGACGATGGGAAAGTGGCTGCAGTCGAGTCGCCAGATCAGTACCTATCACATTACAGACTCTCCTTTGGAGCTTGTCAAGAACACTGAGGAGAATGGCAGGGGCACCTGCCCATAAATGGCAGCAGTACTCCAAAAACTCTTCATCTCACAATCAGCACCATCCTTTGATAAGAAGTGTCAAAACAGCATTACTATTTTATAGTAACATTATAACATACTTAGATTATACATTTTAAATATTATATATATATATATATATATATATGAATAACATAAAGAACAAATAGGAATTTTTTATCAATCTCACTTGTTAGGCTGATAAACCTTTCTTATTTGATCTTTATACAATTATTTTGTCAGATTCAGGTTTGTATTTGATCCCAACTCATATATATATATATATATATATATATATATATATGTATATATACTGTTAAATATAAGAGACAATTATTATGTTTAATCATGAGCCATTCTAAACATCATATTTTGGCTTTAATTTCAGGTGAAAATAATGACAAAAATTCTCCAACATTTGGATAATTTTTATTAAGTTTTTATTAAGTCCCTATAATCTCTCTGAAGATGGCTCATGTGAGCTGAAAGCTTAGAACCAACTTAATAAAAAATTATCCAAATGGAGAATTTTTGTATGTTTCAAAAATTATCTGCTGCCTTGATACAATATATATATATATATATATATATATATATATATATATATATGCACAAGCATATAGATATTACAAGTCACACATAAGCAAATACATAATTGCACTTCATAAAATACACTGTAAGTGCATGCCTGTGTAGGTGTAAATATGTATAAATGACAGATAACATGAAAGAAAAAAATTCATCCAAACTCCTAACAAAACTATTTTAAAAAAATCCCTTCTGCCAAAGAGCTGTGTAATCATACTCACATAAATGTAAAAAAGGAAGATAAAAGAACATCTTCGGATTTTTAAATACATCTGACCATAATCAAAAAATTGCAATAAATTCTTGATGTCCATACAAAATTTGAAAAAGTTAACAGGAATCCTATTAACTAGCTGAAATTGAAAATCAACATATTAATCACAACTAAGAATGAAAAACCAGACAATCTAAAATTTCTCAAAATAATTAATGACTACAAACCAAGATATATTAATGGAACTACAAAAAAACAAAACCTAATTTCCCTCTTCTTCATATATCTCCACTGATGTTTATCAGTCAGCTAAGTGCCATACGTGAAACACACTTGGGCAATCATGTCTCAAAAGAGAGATGACTGACTGGGCAGAAGATTATCCCTCAGTAGGTTGCCATTGCTTTCTGCGGTAGACTGGTTGCCAGCCAAGGCTATAGAACCCAATCTGTCCTGTTATTTAACCCATAACTGGAAGGAAAAAACGGATTAATACCTTTCCCAAGGGTATTTGTGCGTAAGTGAATGCAATGAATTCAACTGGAATTCGAACTCGGCTCCCCAATTTCTTGTTCCGAGCCGATATCCACTGCACCACAACGTGCATGTTTATCAACTAAGCAAAATCATTACCCAACTCACTACACCGTACATACTTAATAAATACAACATCAAATCAACTCACAAACTAATCCGTATCTTAAAAACACAAAAAATTCAATAATGAAAACACAAGCTCACTTGATGCCAAAAATTTATTTACCAATGACCTTATCAAAGAAATGATCGATATAATTATAAAGAATATTTACAACAATCCATCTTCCCCCCCATTAAAAATTAGACCTAATATATTATTACTTTTGATATGTACCACTGAGTTTAATGAGACTCTTCAAGCCCTCCCTCCTCATTACATGTTTCAGAAACATCAACAGTCCCTTCCTGATGTTAAGTCTAAGTCCCTTTTTCATTTCTATCTACTCCAAGTCTTCGTCATTGCTTACCTGTTCAGTCCATGAAAATATTACCATATTGGAATAAAAAATATTCTAACTTATTCCTTCTAATGAGTTGAAATTACAATATTTTCCTTTCTTAACAAAGCATATATCATAACTCATCTTTCATTGCTTTTTCTTGGGATATTTTTCTACAACCACATCTTTATTAATTTTTTTTATGTGCATGTTTATTATGAGAGCATATTATTTGGCCAGCATAAGGTCTATTTCAGAGTAAAGATTTTTTTTCCTTCTTTGATTGGGAGATTAACACCTGAGTTAAAAGACAATATACTCCTGGGTTTAAATTGTTTGATTCTAAAATGAAAACATGTACTTATAATGCATGAAAAATATCTGTCAAGTTTGTAAACAAAAAAATATTATTCTATCCAGTTGTCATATATAAAGTATGTATTTATTTCATTTATTTGTGTTTAGTTATTTTAATGTCAAAGCCTCTTCAGTGCAGCAGTATACAGCCACAGCTTCATTATGCTAAGTATGTAGCTTTTAGTTTAGTATGTAGCAGTAGAGTTACTAGTCCCACACCTATATGATTTTAAGTTCAAGTTTTGTTTCACAGCATATCAACCTCTGTGGGTTATTTAATGCCAAAAAGTGGTGACAGTAGAATGACCACTTCAAGGGCATAGGTCTAGGTGAAGGTGTAAAGAGGCTGTGTACTGCCTAAACCACAAAAAGTAAAAGGCATTACATCATCTGGCTTGGCTGTAGGAGTTACCAGAAAGTTGTCAATGTTGATAGCAAACTGCATTTGAAGTTTCACTTTGGATTTTCTGTTAGAAGTTTAAGTTTTCCTTCTTTGGTCTGATGACCTCCATCTACCATATATATATATATATATATATATATATATATATATAAGGTTAAATATACAAAATTAAATGAATTTTAAAAACTCTGCTTAAATACAAAAATATTCTGTACAAAATAAGCATTAAGTCCACCCCTTACACCTCCCTACTCTGCTCCTCTAAGAAATCCAAAGGATACAGTCTAGTTACAAGATAATAAAAATTTACATTCTAATTGCTCATGTTAAATCTGTCTACAAAACTCCCAGACACTCATTAATCAAGTATATTCTTTACCCACACTACTTTTTTCAAAATTCAAATGGACAATTCACAAGACTTATTCCCTTATCACTAACCCCCACCAACATCCCACACACAACTCACCAAATATAAGAAAAGAGGCTTTCCATTCCTGTCCACACCACCTGAGGAGACATTGTAGTTTCAATATCGAAACAAATGTACCTTTGTTGTGGATATATATAGAAAAATTATGTACATGTTCGAAAATATAATTTATAATATATATATATATATATATATATATATATATATATATATATATATATAAGGCATGGTGGAGTAATAGATTGCAACTCAGATACTGTTTATTTTTTTTTATTATTAAGCAGTATATTTATTTATATTTACTGGCCTGAATATTTGAGAAATCTTGCTGGGAAAAGATTTGTCTTCTGTCAAGATTCAAGCCTACATCACTAAGAGGAAACAATCAATTGATCTGATGTGTCTTGATGAACTGACAGTGAAAAACTTAGTCAAACAAAGCCTGAAATAATGCTTTTAAAAATGTATTTTTCTGATTTTTCAAAATATTCATATCTGCTCTGTTTTCATATCCTTATGTAACAAAGAAAATTTATTTACAAAAATATGTTACAAAATGGAATAACTCTGACATATTTCTAATTTATTTGTTTAAACATTATTTTTAGTGGATACTTGTATAACTGTAAGTCTTTTGTGGTTCAGCATTCTAAGACATGCTAAATCAATTGACAGTTTCCCCTAGGGAACACAGGTTAGAATCTTGCTGAAGGGTGCATATTTTCTTAGCAAGATTTCCTAATTATTCAGGCTGGTAGATATAAATAAATATAGTGTTTGATTATAAAAAAACAGAGTATCTACTCATTTATGAGTATCTATTAAAAAGTGTTTAAACAAAAAATTAAAATATGTGTGTATATATAACAATGCTCCTTTTCAAAAACACAAAATAAATTACATTTCAGACAAACACATGATGATAAATAACATCAGAAACATAACATCCTTGAGAATGGCCAGTAAAATGGCTGAAAGTGCTTGGAAAAATAATAATTATGGAACATTTTCACATTCCTTATCTCCAGAAAATCAAGAAAATCTTCCTTGTTGGTCATTTTTAACGAAACATGTTCACACGAAAGATTGCTTCCCATATATATATATATATATATATATATATATATATATATATATTGGCAGAAATCTCTCTTTTATGCAAGTTTAATTAAAAATGATGGATAAGGTATTATGGTTAAGTTTTTTATGTAATTTTTTTATGTGAAATTTTTTCTTTTGAGGACATAGATTGTATAAAATTGTCCAAATGTCATGTTTATTCAAGCACTGTTGGTTATACTTGCTGTAGTCATTATCAAGAATGGATGTTATTTTACAAGTAACAGAATGTATGTGGTATTATGTATGTTTTAAAGTAATCTGATGTGGTTTCTATTATCTGGTACAGTTCTTTTTGATTCTGTAGCTTCAAAAATAGGCTCAAAACGGATGCTTCTTCCAAAGTGAAGACTTTATGTATACAGTTATTTTTGATGGCATCAGTAAACTTTATGTGAGTTGTAATCAGTTAGAACTCTGAATATCAGAGATTTTACAAGCAAAGACATTGACCGCATAAATGAGTATGGAGTATAGAAGTGGGTAGAAGTCAAGGCAAGTGGCCCCTTAATAAAGTGATTAGTTTAAGAAGCGAGGCATTTATTTGTTGAATGCAATTAAATATGTATGCAAGGATGGGCAGAAAATGAATATGTATGACAGAATGGAAGAGATATCCTCCACTTTCTCTAAGTAAAATAAAAAAGGGAAAATCCCAAACTGGTAAATGATTGCTAAATATACAAACAGTGAAAGAAGAAAGCAAAAATGTCCAAGAATTAAAATGAGAATAAAGTAAAAATAGAATTGATCAGAACAGGAGAAGTATAAAAAGTAAATAGTTAAAAAATAGCAAAAGAAAAATAAAAAATAAGAGAAAATGGTTTTGAAAAGGTATGAGTGCTAGAAATAAAAAAGAATAAATGAAATATTGAAAAGAGAGCATAGGAAAGAGAAAGAGAAAAAGAGGAGAATAGAAAAAGAGTGAGAGAAGAGAGTGAGAGAGTAAACAGACAGAAGGGAGTGAGAGGAGAGCTAATTGATAGCGTGAGAGAGAGAAGAGAGAGAGTGATAAGATAAAGGGAATGAGAGGAGAGAATGGATAGTGAGAGAGGGAGGGAGAAAAAAGGGAGTAAAAGGAGAGATAATATATAATGTGAGAGAAAGAGAGGAGTGTAAGAGGAAAGAATGGATAGTGTGAGAGAGAGGAGAGATAGTGATAAGATAGTAAGACAAGAAAGGAACTGAGAGAACAGATAATGGATAGTGCAAGAAAGAGAGAAGAGTGAAAGGAGAGGTAATTGTTTGAAAGCGAGAGAGAAGAGAGTAAAAGGAGAAAGAGTGAGAGGAGAGATAATGGATAGTACGAGAGAAACAAAGAGAAGGGAATGAGAAGAGAGATATGGAGAGGAGCGAGTGAGAAAAGAGAAAGATAATGGATAGTGGAAGAGAGAGAGAGTGAGAGATAATGGACAGTGCAAGGGAAAAGAGTGACAGAGAGAAAGAAAATGAAAAAAAAGAGAAAGTACAAACAAATGAGAGAAGAAAGAAGGAAACAAGCAAATGATGATGATGATGAACTGAAATGACAAGAAGAGAAAAAAATTACAAGTCCTATTTTGGTTGTTGTCTAAATAGTTACCATAGTTACCGGTGTGACGTCAGATCACTATAGTGGAATGCACTCTTGCCAGGGATTATCACAAACACCCAGCTACAAGGTACCAGCACCACTTGCACCGACTGCCCTGTTCTTCTCTTACTTTCTACCCATTGCTCTCCCTCCATCCACCGCCTCCCACTTAATTCTCTGTGAAGAGAAAACAAGCTAGTCTCTGTCATTGTTTCTATTTCCTAGTGCTGCTGCTTTTTTTGTATTTATATAAATCATTCTTTACTTCTTGTATTTTCCTTCCTTCTCTGATTTGAAATGTCCCATTTGAATTAAATGCTGACAAATTCTTATTCTACGTGCCATATCCCTTCAGGACATAGGCAATCATGGGTTTCTACGTCTCCCTATCCATGGTAGGTTTTAGCATGCATTTTCCTGTTACTCCACCCTAAACCCCTCTCTGCCATCCACCTGCTCAGGCCCATCAAATATATTATCCACTGCCTTTCCCTGTCTCTTTTTCCTTCTATCTGACCTGTGAGTATCAGATTCTCCAAGCGTTCCTTCCTCATCACATGTCTCAAGAATTTCAGCTATCTTTTCTGGATGCTCAGTACTAACTTTTTTTCATTTGCATCCTTTCTAAAACCCCATCATTGCTCACATGCTCGATCCATGATATCCACAGCATCCTACTGTAGAAACACATTTCAGTTGCTAATTTTTTCTTTATCTTTGATGATATTGTCCAGCATTCACTGCCATATTGAAGAACAAACATCACATAGCAATCCAGTAATCTTTGTAGCTGAGAAATTATTAACCCAATTTTCCCCTTATCTTCACTGACTGTCATTAGCTGTGTCAGAGCTGTGGTGGTTTAGAGGTCAAAGTAGTTGTACCAGATAGCACAACATCTATTCCAGCTGACACAAAACATTCTTGCAACTTTGTAGATAGTTTATCTTTTGTTGTTGCAATGGTATTTTAAAAAAATTTTTTTTTGGAAGTGGAAAGACTACATTGAATCAATAGCTGTATCTACTGCAAGGAAAAGTGTTGTCACCCCAGAATAGGTCTGGAAGAAGAAAACTTGAACTCAGAAATTAGTGAAACATATATATTAAACAGAAAACAAATACAAGAGTGTTACATATCAGTCTGACTGCCAAGTATTAGACTAGTGTGACTCAACCCAACTCAACTCCACCACGAGAGATATATTTTCTAGTTATTCATAATGATAGGAAGAGTTCATTATAGTCCAAAAAGGGTAGGTCCCATAACAGAAAGTTTTTCTTGTCAGAATCTATCTTGCACATTTAAAATTCTGCCATTCATCTGCACATTTGTTTGAATATATTTTTTTCTCTGTACAACTCTATACTTGTGCTTTGCAGTGGACTGGATATTGGCTTAAAATGAGAAATTAGAGAACTGAGTTTGAATGTTATTTGAAATCATTTTATTTACTTATGCACAGATACCCTTGGTAAAGTTATTAACCCATCACTTCTCTCCCCAACTATGGGTTGAATAGCAGGACAAATTTAATTTTTTTGTAACTTTGGTTAGCAACTGATCTATTGCAAAAAGTAATGGCAACCTTCTGCGGGAAAAGTTTCAAAAGAGACATGATCACCTAAGTGTGTATGATGTGTAGCATTTAACTGACTTGTATAGCACTGAAAAAAATCAGTTGAATTTTTTTTTAACTTAGGGAGACATTACCCAGAGAATCATAAAATTTACCTTGAAGGGCAAAAATGTGAAAATACAAGACTATTTTAAAAAACTTGATTTCTGTAACTTGAGATATTTTTTGAACATTAAGATCTCACAGATTGTTAAATTTAAGACAATATTTCCCTGTCAAGATACTTTTGTGTCTTTTTAATTCATGTCCTGATATATTTGGTTAAATATTATTAGAGAATCTAGGATCAGAACAGGCTTTTCAGGAATGGCAAATGGAAAGGTGAAAGTGTGGGTAGCTCAATGGTTAGTAATCAATGAGCAAACCAAATTTAAACCCCAACCAGGACAGCTGGTATTTGCTTTGAATTAATGATATTGTAAAAGTCATCAATGCATTTGCCACCCCAGTTGGATGTCTTCAGCATTGTAAGGGAATTAATTCTGGGCATTTGACATTAGATCATGTCAGGAACTGTTGAAATTGTTGGTACCATATAATCTAGTCAGACTTGTCTTGCATATTACTTAGGAAGCAGATGGACACTGTCAAGTAATACCACACCTTGTTTCCTACGGTGGTGACAAGAAGAGTAACTTGGTACAGCATCTTGATGATCTAAGAGGTCATAAGAAATATACATTGTCTTAATAAAGCGGGAGTTTCTATACTGTATTATTTTTATTTACTAATGTTTGCTCAATACAAGACGCAGGAGCCACTCAAGGTAGTGGGTTATTGTGTTGAGTTGTATTAGTTTAAGAAAGAACAAGAAGTGAAGTTCTTGGGGTTATGCAATCTAAACTTGAAGAGGTCAAGATTTAATTAGTTAGTGAATGATATTAATGAAGACATTAGAAGTATAGAGTTTGATTAGATTTTAGGATGAACTGAAAAAACTTTAATCCTAAGCAGAAAATAAGAGATAAATCTCTAGTCCTACACTATTTACATTGTTCAAAATTTTGTCCACATCTTTATTGCCATTATTACAATGTTTTGCCCATTGTACACTCTGACCTTCTTCAGGTATTAGAAATTTCAAACCGAACACTTTATTACAATGACTGGGATATATCATTCTTATTCCATGTGTGATACCATTTCTGGCAACCAAGTAGTTACCTCCCTTTAACTTAACTCTCTAAGTTATTTGTTCACCACAGCTGTAGCTTGGTATTGAAATCACAACTCTTTTGGTCAAATCAATGAAACTAAGCGACATCTATATCCACTGGGCCATGTGTCCTGCAGGACTATAATAGCAATAGTCCGAACAATGTCCATAGTGTAAATACTACCTCATCTCAAAAGTGTAGAAAAACACCTCTAGTCTTACAGTATTTATATTATTTTGACTATTGTCCTCATCTTTGTTGCCATTTGTACGATGTTTTGGCTGTTGTATGCCCCGGCTTTCTTCAGGTGCTGGGAATTTCAAACTGAACCTTTTATTACAATCACTGGGATATATCATCTTCATTCCTTGAGTAAAGCCTCGATTGGAAGTCATGAGTTATCTCCCTCTAACCCTGCAAGTTACTTGTTCCTCGCTGTTGTAGCCTGGTATTGAACTCACAACTTAAGGACACATGGCCCAGTGGATATAGACATTGGTTAGTTCCTGACTTGACTCTTAGAGTTGTGAGTTTAATACCAGACTACAGCAGTGGTGAACAAGTAACTTGCAGGGTTAGAGGGAAATAATTCATGACTTCAAATCAAAGCTTTATGAAAGGAATGAGGATGATATACCCCAGTGATTGTAATAAAGAGTTTGGTTCAAAATTTCTAGTACCTGAAGAAGGCCAAGCATACAACGACTGAAATGTCATACAAATGGTAACAAAGACGAGGACAATAGTCCAATAATGTAAATACTGTAAATACTACCTCATCTCAGAAATATAGACAAACACTTCTAGTCTTGTTCAAAAGACTGGGGAGAAACATGAATCAGTTGATAGACAAGCCTATCTACTCCTATATTATTGCTGCTTGTGCTCGTTTTTTTCTTCAACAGATTGTAAGATTTAGTTTGAAGACAAATATGAGGTCAGAACAAGTGATTCCTTTTGAAATCTTCATGGATCATAACTCTTACAATGAAAACAAATAATAGAAACTTTTTTTTCAACAGACTGTGAGATTTAGTTCAAAGTCAGTTAAGTGCCATATATAATACATGCTTGAGCAGTCATGTCTCTTTCAAAACATGACTGGGCAGAATATTTTTCTGCAGTAGTTTACCATTACTTTCAGAGGTAGATTGGTTGTCAGCCAAGGCTACTGAACACAATCTGTTCAGCTATTTAATCCATTATTATTGGAGGGAGAATAAACAGCTTTGTAACTTTACCAAAGTTGTTTGCACATATGTGAATACAACAAATTCAGCTGGAATTTGAACTCAGCTCTCTGAATTCTCATTCTGAGCCAATACCTACTGCACTCTTGCTAATCACAAATAAATTCAGCATTAAGTGGTTTTCAAAGAAAGATGCTAGCATCATTACTATGCTGACAAATTTAGGAGAGTAAAGTGTTTAGTCATAAATTTGGTAGCAGATTAATTGTGAGTTCTGGCATTTTGGACCAGCAATAATTGGGCAGTATGAAAGAAGTAAATGTGAGATCAATCTCTGGGCTGGGTAGCACAGAATCCAACTCAGTGGGAACAGGATTAGCAATAACTGAGCAATAGTAAAAAGGATGAACAAGATGAAAGATCTGAAAATATGGATAGTTGAATAAGAATAATCTATCATTGTAGATTGAATAAAGGTTCAGTTTCCTGAATCAGGCCATTCAGACGTACAGGCAGGAGAAATAAAACAAAAAATCATGGAACAGTGCTAAAAAAACCCACAAAAATATAAAAGTAAAACAAAATATCTCTAAATATGGATAACAGAAGAAAACAATCTACCTTCATACTTTAAATAAGGAATTCAGTTCAAAATTACCTGAAGTTTATCCAGATTGACCAACACCTGAAAAAGGTCAGAAGGTCAGTGGCCAAAGTGTTGTGATAATAACTACAAAGATGAGAACATTGGTTGGAATAGGAATAATGTAAATAATAACACGCTTACAGTTTAGAAAAATCGTTTCATTGTAATGAAAGTGCAGATATGTTTATAACAGAAAAAAAAATATTTTTGCATAAATAACAATACCTGATTGAAATGAAGAAATCTTGAGAAACCTCTTGGCAAACAGCTAACATTGATTAGCATTCACTGGACTCCTCCGAGTCATTTGAAAAAAATAAAGTACACACATCATCAAACTGATTATTTTAATTTGTTTTCACATTTCTTTTAGGGATAAATGAAGTGTTGTGAAGAAAGACAACTGACCTTCACTACAGTAAATTGTTGACTCTTCCACTGACTATGAAAACACTCACAAATGTGTCACACTATGATATTCGCTTGTACTGTATTATTAATCCACATGATTAAATAAACCGTTTTTTTTTTACTAATCTTCTGTTCCAGTGTTTTCAGTGGTATATTATCAACCAGAACAGCAAGCTTATATGAAGTAAGCATAAAATGAAGACAAAAAAATGATCATCAGTCCTATAGCCAAGTATAGTCACTGGATTGCTGTGCAGCTGAGCACACGACTAGCTTTCTTCATATGTCTCAGTTACGTCCCAATGTCTGAGTATCTGTGATTGATCTTTCAGTCAAAACAGAGTTTTTGTCTGCCCATTTTTCCTTCATCTGCCTCTTTTTCTTTTACTAATTGTGGTATCTCTGAAGAATATCAGTGGAACAATTGTTGATTCTTACAATATATCAGTAATCATTTCACCCCAAGCAAAGTGGGACCACCAGGAGTGTGCAGGGGGTTAGAGTAAGAGATAAGACTGGGTACAGAAGGCGTTAAAGAAAGGATGAAAGATAGAAGGAATTCAAGGCAATAAAAGATAGCTGTTGATATTGCATTTAAATTTTTGGTGAACGTAGCTATCAAAGAAGCTAGTAATTGGATGTGGAATCCACAAGCAGGATGTGTGAGAAAAAAACTTAAAGTATAAAAGCATTTACATTTAACTATTTCAAGGGTAAAAGGGTGGGACTGTGGTGATACTAAGCAGAAGTGATGTGACCAGATAATTGCGCTTTCACAACCAAAAAGGAAATGATCAAAAGTCGTTGCTGTGCTGCCGGCTCCGCGCAGATGTTCCGGTTGAAAACTAAAAATTAATTAAATATTAAATTTCCAGTTCGTGAGCATATGCAAATTTTATTTATCAGCCAATGGGAAGCCCAGAACCAAATATAAGTGTGAAATCCCAAATGAGCTGCTGTGATCCAAAAAGAAGATATAAAAAGTGGATACAGAAAGCTTCGACAGGCAGACCGATTCAAGGAGAAGAGAGTAATTAGTATCTCCCTTGACTGAAGTCAAATGGCTTACTACACTTGCCTCCCTTACCTCTTTCCTTCTTCCCTGCCTCAAAAACTACTTACTGACCTAAGGAGTGAATACATCAAAGACATTTCTTACATGCTCCCAAATTCCTAAGCATTAATTCTTTTTCAGCATTTTATTGCCATGAACATTTTAATCTCCGTTGGACTTGTACTTCATGTATTACTTCAATTGTAAAAACATTAATTGATATGTGTTATATATAAAATGTTGTCTTTCAACTCAATTTGCTTTTCTTGGTTTATAACCTTTCTTTATGACTTATAGTGGGCTATCTACAACAAGGCCAAATTCCGTTAACCTGCAACAGTATACAACTACACTTCACTAGAACGGACTCTCCACTACCAACAGAAAAGAATAGATAAGCAACCTGCTATAGGACCTAGATGCCAATCTAGTAGTGTGCTGACCAGGGGACCAGGGAAAGAAGCTTGTCAGTAAATACTATTTCTATTTTGTTCCCTTGATGTTAATTAAGAACTCTTCTAATGGGCCTGTTTCTTGTTTGATAATGTTTCACACTGTGTCATTTGTAATGCTGTCTACATCTAAAAAATGGTTTTCTCACATCTCTTTTCTAAGGCTGGGATTCTTCACTGAAACTGTGTTGTTAATGTCCAAGACTCACAGGTGTACAGAAAGGCATAGCATGTTAACACATGCAACAGTTACATCTTTGATTTATGGTAAATTTTCATGCCTTTCCAAATGGCTTTTAGTTTTAAGACAGATGTACTCATTGAGCTTCTTCTGAAATTTATGTTCTAGAGACCTCTTTACTGATAATTGAGATAAACTATTTGAATTGTCTTATTCCTATAAGTCCATGACAACTGATTATCATCTTGCATTAAAGCCCTTTTCACATTGTTCTTCATGGGTTTGTTTTATTCAGAGGGATGTAATTAGTTTGACAAGTTTCTTGTCTTTGTCAACTAAACCATCTACATCTTCTGCAAAGTGAACTTTTGGATTTTTGCAACCTCTGATACTGACTGTGCCCTAGTATTCCCACAAGGGCCTAATTCATGATGTATTAAAAAAAATATTAAAAAAAAACATAGAAAACAGAAGACAGCCTTAGTTTACACTGAATGATATGTGCATCATTTATCTATGAAGCTTTGTAACAATACTGCATCACTTGCCTTATCATACAGTAGTTGTAGAGTAGGGATCAACATATATATATATATATATATATACAGGATTAATGCTGAGAAGTTTGTCACTTAACTAAGCAAGATGATATCGACTTCAAAGTTTTGTAAGGATACCATTATGATATTGTCTTTCATCAGGGCAAAGTTTCTTTCTGAATAACCAGAAAACAAACCTTGCTCTGATGAGTGATGACACCATAATGGTGTCCTCATGAAACTTCAAAGTTCGTATGAACCTGCTCAGTTACATGACAAGCTTCTCAGCATTAATCCTGTCAATGCTCTATAACAAAAAACCAGCTCGTCAAAATACCTTTATCAGCAAAACTACTAAAAAGACAACAGTCTTGGCACTAAACATTATCTCAACACGATATATATATATATATATATATATATATATATATATATATATATATATATATATATAAAATCATGCACAAAGCCAAAAAACAGATACTTCCAACAAAAATTACATAGATTTCAGGATCCTGCTTTTCAACAAACTTTCAACTAAATCTACAAAGAAATTAACCATTATTCCTAACACTAGGCTAATTGTCACCATATCCAAGACTATTGGTGATATAATCAGAAAGAAAAATACCATTTCAAATGCTGGATTGTATCAGATAAAATGTCTACCAATCAAAAATGTGTACATGGGGAAGACATCATCAGATCTAAAAATCTGCATCTGCAAAAACAAAACAGACTCATTGAAACAAATGTTCTACATCTTTCATTTTACATCAAAATGATGTGGGGACATAACTGATTTCACTAATGCCATCTAATTAAATAAAAACAACCCTTTAAGGAGAAAGTAATCTGGAAACATAATAGCATTACTACCAACTAACTTAAAACTATCTTGTGACAAATCCATTCTTCATGAATCCATCTCATGTCTGCCTAATACATAAAAATTAATGAAATAATACTAATTCCATTTTCAATGAAAAATTCCAACAAAAACAAATTTCTCAGACCTAGCTGTTTCAGTGACCAACACAGAAGTGACAACAGCATTCCTCATACACACACGTAAATATAAAACATCCACCCAAATACAAAAATCACCTCACCATTGTGCTACTTTTCAACAATCAATATTGAAATGACATCTTTTCTCACACACATACACACTTATATTAACTAACATTATCATGCAACATACACTTAGACAATCATTCTTTCATGAATACATAATTTCCCACTTTACCATCCAAAATATTCCTATGACATATATCTAAAAACTCTCCATTTTCTTTAATACATGGAACACATATCTTACTTGTACACAAATATATTACCTTATGTCACCTAAACAATACTTTTCTTTACAAACACTCATGTATATCTCTCCATCAGATCACTCAAGAGCTTAGTCTTTCATTTGAACTGACTACACAAATCTACTTGTGTGCCAAATCACTCTCTATTAACCAATATCCAACATGGCACTGCAAACAGGATTTGAACCTGTGTGGGAATAACCCATTGGACTTTTTAACCAATATCCAATATATAGTAATCAAATGCATCACAACTATAAACAAGATAAATAAAACTCCTCTATCCCCCAGAGATCTCATTAAAAAAATAAAACTAATATACTATATTAAATTTAATACAAGCAAATTAATCATCTGCAATAACTCCTCTCCACCAAAAAACATTTTGACTAACATTGTATATTAATTTAAATGTTCTTTGGGAGATGGTATGTCTAACATAAAAGTAAATATACATGTTGGTCACATGACAACAGCACTATCAAGATGGCTTACATATGTTCAATTCATCATTGATTGCATGACATTCAAATGAACATTCCTGTTCAAATCCATGATTTAGAGAAATATAAAATATAAACTGACAATACATGCTTACTCTGCAATGAAAATAATAAACAAAAATTTCAAATTCTCAATACCATTATTTTAAAAAATTAAAATCAACACTAAACAGAATTATGAGAATAGTAACAATGTTCTAAAATGCCTTTAACAGTAAGCCTTTCAGTATCTAAGTTGTACTTTTTTAAGAAAAACACAGTAGTTTAAAACATGTAAATTATAATTTATAAATAACTTAAAAATATAAAATTAGTTACCTTCCTTGCACCATATAACTTTGAAATTGGCACCACATTCTTGCATGTCTGCTCAAACTTTTTTAAAGCACAAGATATTCATAAAGGACAAATTTTCATAGCAGAAAACTACATTAATTACATCTTAATAATCAATCTGTTTAAAACTTAAAGTACTTGGGAACATAAAACTAATTAAAAGATCACAGGTGCCTTTCTTACAGCCATACAAAGAAACTTATTTGCAGCTACGAGAAGATGAAAATAAAAAAAAGACAATATTTAAAATTATTTAATCAAACATGCTTAAATGAAGGTATGCTGTCTAAACACACGCACATATCTCAATGCATGCTCAAGTATGCATTTATGCAGATGACATCACCATTTACTCTGGTTGCAGGAAAACTATTAGATCTCACAAAATAGACCTGATTGCTGTTCTTAAAAGGAACCTCTAATCTGGGGCAGACAGTGGTTTGTAAATTTGAATGCCTCCAAAACAAAACTGCTCTTCTTTAACCATCACAAATAAACTTTCCTGCTCGCTATCAGCATGGCTGCTACTAGCATGGCCGTATCTGACTACTGGGCACACCGGGCACAGGTCTGGGCCAATCCGTGCAATCGTAGTGAAAATCTGGGCAAGGAAAAATGTTTTCATCAGAAATTAAACTAAACAATTCATGAAGAAAGAAAGAAAGAAAGAAAGAAAGAAAGAAAGAAAAATGAAGAAAACATCTGAATGAATGCAGTAAAAATCTGTTTGTTTATTTATTAATTTTGGGAGAAAAGACTGGTTATACTCAGAAAATCCAAAGGAAAGTTGGGTCAGTGTGCCTAGCCAAAAAGTTTTTTCTTGTTAGTGTCTTTCTTGCGCATTTACAAATCTACCATTTATCCATACAGTAAATATTGTTGTCATATCTGGTTGAGTGCTCCTCCTACTCATCTTCTTGATAAAATCCAAAGAAGAATCTGCAATGTAATCGATCCTCACTTGGCATCTCATCTGCAGTCACTTTCTCACAAACTTAAAGTGGTTTCCTCTCTGTCTTTTCTACAAATATGTTCATGACAACTGCTCTGACAAGATTTCCCTTGATGCACTGACCCAATGTATTTAATAGTGTTACTAGATCAGTGTCCAGGTCCCACCCTTTTACTATTAAGATAGTTAAATGTAACCGCCAATTCTACTCCAAATTTTTTTTTCTTGCACTTCTCACTGGTGGAATTCACTTCCATTTACGCCCTTCCCTGAAAACTAGTCTCCACAAATCTAAATACAATGTTAATCACCATATTCTATCTTCTTGAATCCAGTTTATCTTTTATCTTTTCTTAAATACCCCTTTGTACGCAGTATTTTCTCTCATTTTCACTTTGTAACCCCATACTTAATAGTGCCAGTCCTACTGAGGTGAATTGATTGATTATATATAGTCATCCACAGACAGATCTGTTTCACTGTATCGCAGCTCATCAGTACGGTTAGACTCTGATTGCTTTTAACCCAGGATTGAAACCTGACCAAATTGGCATCAATCGGCAATTCTACTTCTGGGCCATGAGTATTCGGTAGAAGAAGGCAGACTTTTTAGCATGTATATTATCATTATAGACGCCCAATATATATATATATTCTCCAACTATCACTTTGTAATTTCTTAATAACCATGAATGAATTCTTATATTTTCAAAATAAATCATTTTCATTATGTATTTTAACGTATCACTTAAAGAAAAACAGTATTGTTCTGAAACATGAAAATGTTTGTGTAGTGATATAATGCTTCTATAAAGCATTGTAATAACAAATTACAATATATATGTATATAGTAAAATGAATGTATTGTTGACTAAATAACACAAAAATGAAAATAACATTGACATCTTGAAATACTAATAAATACTGCATACACACATACATTACACACACACACACACTGAACTATACATAAAAAACATATATATATGCATATATATTACGTGCATACACACACACTCATTAGATTTTTATCCATCCATCAATGGGCCCACACTAAACAATGCAATAAATTTAACAAAACAATATACAAACATAACCAATAAAGACATAAATATAATTAAACACTGTCAAAAATCAATATTAAACAATAATAACAAAATATAGATAAAAAAGTGTAACAATATGTCTAGCTAAGAAGGCACAGTTATATATGTGAATTCATAGGCATATACATTATCAATAAACTAACAAATATTAATAAAAAAGACATAGGTTCATACAGAGACAATGGCCTATTATTCATAAGAAACTGTAATGGCAGAACACTTAAAAAAAAAAATAAAACAAATAAAACTTCAAAACACTAGGATTTACAATAGATATAAAATCCAATCAAAAAAGAATTTCCTAGATATATCATTCAACCTAAACAATGAAATATACAATGCCTATAGAAAAACAAACAATCCAATATACATTAACAAACACTCCAACTACCCACAATGCATTCAAGCAAATACCCATATCTATAAATAAAAGAATCACAACAAATTCTAGAAACATAAAAATATTCAATAAAAACAATAAAATAAAAATCAGCAATAAAAAATAGCGGATATTTAAATAAGCTAAAATACAAAAGCAAAAACAATTCAAACAGTAACAAAAAAGAAATACAATCTGGTTCAACACCTATACTACAACAACAATAAAAACAAAAATAGGAAAAATATTTTTCAAAAAACTTGAAAAAGTTCGACAGAAACAGCAAACTGTTGACCATGCCTGCTATAGTTTATGAATATAGAGTACAGTGCAGCACATAATCTGTTCAATGAAACAACATCAAAGATTAATACTACTGAATCAGACACTCTACTGAACTGGACTAGATCGGCAATACTCGGAAAAATATGGCTGCCTTTTATACATGTTGCATTGAATATTTTGAGCTTCCTGATTGGTTAAGACTTCTATTGGTAAAGTATAAAATAGGTTAGCCCATGAATGTCTCCCCAGTATATATGCACACTCCTTTGGAACCCTCCCCTGGTTAAGGTAGCTCTCTTTTGTGTACCTAGTTAGTGTGAATGAACGTGTTCCTGGCTATCTCTTTTGTTATGATCCAAGTTGAGATTCTCAACCTCCCCAGTATGTTTTGGCCTCCTTTTATCTTAGTTGGGTCAGTCTTTGATTTTCCCATTCCATTAATTATTTTATCCTCTCCCCACTCCCTAAGCAAGTGCACTTCTTGATTTCGTTGTTTGACGGAATACAGTGGCCACTCTTTTTCTGGGATGGATGGGTCTTACTAACATCATTTATTTTGTTTTAAAATTATGTTGATTTTAGTTTGTTATTGGGTTCATCCCCCTTCCCATTATTTCATTTTTCATTAAAGGTTTTAAATATATTATTATATATTGTACATAGCTGCATTTTTATTGTCATGGGTTTGTTTCCCTTTTTTTAGGTGCTCCGTACAAATATGTGGTACTGTGGTGTATGAAGGATTGGGAATGATGGATGGGTTAATGTGAATGTGCAAATTGTAATGAGTGAATAGGTCATGGTAGTATTTAGCTAAGTATAAGATAGATAGTGCGTACCACCCTCTATCCCTCTCGTTTTCGGCCTTGTGCAATAATTATATTTTTTTAATGCAATAAATATTGCATATATATATATATATATATATATATATATGCACACAAAATGTCCAACACAAATGATAACAAATCATCAGCAAAAAAAAGAATCAAAATCAGTTACAGTTGCATGGATGACATTGATAAATTAATAATCAAATGTGATAAAAAAAACTCAACAAGACCAATAACAACCAACAAAATGACACAAATAAATTTAACTGATGAAACAAAGAAAACTGTCCACTTAATAATAAATCTCTAAATACTTAACATAATATAAAAAGCTCTCATAACAAATATTAACACAGAAGAAAAAATTTACATAGGCACAGTGAAAACAAATATCAAATAAAGATGTAACGTAACAACCATGAATACAGAAAAATACACAAACACCACCACCACATAAAAATACATATTAAGATAAAAAGAAAATAACATCTTCCCAAAAATCAAATGGATAATCATAAAAAAAGCAGCCCATGCTATATCAAAATGTATATCAACATATCATACACACACATATATATGCACATATATACATGTGTATATATATATATATATAATCACACATTTTTCACATATATATATATATATATATATATTTATACACACACACAAATGTATACAAATATACATATATATATATATACACAAATACATAGACACACACACACACATATATATATATCTCCCCAAGTATAGGGTAGGTATGAATAGAATAAAATTCTGTATCCAAAAAAATACTATTCTTAAAAAGTGCTCAATATAAAATATTGCAATTAATATTTATTTAGAATTTATAATATAAATATGTTATAATATGACTACAAAAGCAGCTATTTTGTTTCAACACTGTCTCTTATCAAGTGATGATGTTGATTTCAAGTTGAAAAGTTTTAAAAGGTTCAAAACTAGCCAAACCCCCTCAATCAAAGAGACATCGTTACATAGTGGTGACCAGTCAAAATACATGTAATTTTTAATTTGAAGAATATAAGAACAAACTCTAAAAACAATTTATTGGAACATTAATGTTAATATTTAATTAAAATAGAGATCAGTATAATTAATCGACTATAAGTTTCACTTTACAATAAATTTACAATTTAGGTTAGAGACTACGAATTTTAAATTCTAAGTTTAACAAAGTATTAGATTTAGATTATTGTAAAGGTATTCAGATATGAAATGCAGAAAAGAGATAGATGCACACATATACAAATTTATAGATATCCACATGGACAAAAAGACAAGTATATACACATACAAGCACATACTAGTATATATACACACATAAAGATATATATATATATATATATATATATATATACTTTTGTTTTTATCAGTGTATCACTTTTCCTGTTAAATTTTAAAGCCAGGTTAGGAAAGTGTCTGTAAAGTTTACATTATTGGATACATGTAAAAACGAATTTTTAAAATGATATGGGCCTGGTATAAACAAGGTCAAGACACACACAGTTATAGTCTAGTGTATGAACAAATAAACATAATTAAATATGTACGCACACAAACAGACAAGCAAAAAACAGAATACGTATGCGACTTAAAACTCCACAAGGCATCATCATATACAGAATAAAACCACATACATGGATCTACTTACATACAACTTTTGGCATAAATACATGCAAATAAGCACAAGAACATTTACACAAAAGCATATACATGTGTATATATGTGCATAGACAAGAAAATATATACACACACGGAGATACCAACATAGATACACATACACATAGAAATATAAGCATTATATATGAAAATACCCACACACACACACACATATATATATATATATATATATATATATATACACACACACACACACACATTAGCATGTAAACAAAATATCAATATACCTGCTAGTACATAAAACCACATGCACACCTACATAGATACATTAATATGTAGACAAACCCATGCACCCAAGAATATATATTCTAATATTAACACAGGTAAAAACAAAGAGAAAAAACATATACAAACACTTAAAACCATGCACTAATAAGAAATTCAGAAACCTTGTGAAATTTATGCCTCAATAATCATAATTATTAAATATTAAATTGACAATTTGTGCCATAATAAAAATGTATTAAATATTAACCAGATGGTATATGCTAGACTAAAATCTATCAAATACAAACACAATAATGTAATGAATTATTTTGAACATTATTTTTACCGATATTCGTATTTAAGTAGATATTCTGTTTTTAATTAAACAGTATTTTTATATTTATATCTACCAGCCTGATTATTTACGATAAATTTTTATTACGAAAATCCAGCAGGATTTGAACCTGTTTCGTTAAAATTCGTTAAACACAATAAGCTATACTAGATTAAATACTTAGCAATTATTAATATGATAATATATGCCAAATTAAATACCTACCAAATATTGATTTGACAATCCATGTCAGATAAAAATACCCAGCAAATACATGTAGATAACAACTGACACTAGGGAAAATAGTATGCATAAATTCTTAATATTACCACCCATATTGTACAGTAAACAATGAACTATATTTACAGAGAACAGTAAATTTTCTCTGGTTTAACAGTTTAATCTTGTTCTTAAATCTAATGATATCTAACTTCTCATTGAGACAATGATAGCAAGATACACAGAGGGAATTACAAGAAAATGAATACATGGTTCTGTGGTCATTTTACGCTATCACGCGGTGTAATGTCATAGAATTGCATTGCAAATTTGCAAACTGTGGTAACGTTGCCTAGCAGAGTTTTATGTCAACACAAAATAAAATTGTCGGTGATGGTGGATGTTATTGTGTTACCGTCTTAATAACCTCTCTGAAGATGGCTCATGTGAGCCGAAAGCTTAGAACCAAATTAATAAAAAATTATCCAAATGTTGGAGAATTTTTGTCTTTATTTTCAACTGAAATTAAAGCCAAAATACGACGTTTAGAATGGCTCATGATTAAACATAATAGACATTCATTGTCTCTTATATTTAACAGTATATGCTTAGAAAATTATTTGCTGCCTCGATACACTAAATATATATATATATTTTCTTGTCTATGCACATATATATATGTTTATGATGCTTTTGTGTGAGTGTTTTTGAACTTATTTGTGTGTATTTATGACAAAAGTTGTATATAAGCAGATCCCTGTATGTGGTTTTATTCTGTATACAATGCCTGGAATAACTTTACAACAATCTAAATCTAATGTTTTGTTAAATTTAGAATTTAAAATTTGTAGTCTCTAACATAAATTTATAATAATTATATATATATATATGCTCTCATTACAACTGAGCTCAATAGAGAGGAAAATTTAAAAAAACAGTTACCACTTCAGCAATTTAGGCATTACTCTTCAGCAATGAATTGAGTTCTTTCGGTGACAGGCATGTGTATACTCCCACTTATATATAACATGCTAAAATTTCCCTTCTCTGATTCCATATGCCTATGGCTTAGGGGTTAGTGACTCCAACTGATACCGAATCGGTCGAGTTTAGAAGCAAGTGAATGTTTAGCCACTCTGATGAGCTGTGATACAGCACAACAGGCTTGTATGTGGAAGCCGAATATATATATATATATATATATATATGTGTGTGTGTGTGTGTGTGTGTGTGTTTTCTTGAATTAAATTTTAATTTTTATTATCAAGTGAAACTAATAGTCATTTAATAATACTGATTTCTATTTTAATCAAATATTATCATTAATGTTCTAATAAATTGGTTTTAGATTTTTTTATGTTCTTCAAATTTGAAATTACCAGTATTTTGATTGGTCACCACTGACTATGTAACAATATCTCCCTGATTGAGGGGTATTTGTCTAGTTTTGAACCTTTTAAAACTCTTCAACTTGAAATCAACATCATCACTTGATAAAACACAGGTAGTGTTGTAACAAAATAGCTACTTTTGTACTGATATTATAACATAAATATGTTATAAATTTTATATATATATATATATATATATATATATATATATATTTTATCTGTAAATTCAGATAAAACTTAGTGGAGAAAAAAACATTTTCAACATGTCATTTTCAGACATACATTCTTCAGCCCCTTATAAACAGAGAAGGAGGAAAAATTCTAAGCCCAGTGGTTAACTTTGGTAAAGGAAGAGGTTGAGAGGTATTGGTTTTATTAGGTTTAAGCGAGGAGCATTTAGTCATTTCCTCTTTGGTAGTGGGAGCTATTTGGTTTGACCCTTGAATTAGTAGTGGCAGATGGTGAGAAGATAACTGCTTGGCCAAATTTTTAAAAAAAACTTATTGTGACTAACTGGAAGAATAGGATAATTTTTGTAATTCATATTTATTTCTATGACGACAAATACTTATGATCTCCCTTTGTTTATTTAGGAGTATATTTTGGCATTGAAATTTCAAAACTTTAATATTTTCTGTCAAGCATAGATTACATCTGTCTCTTAAGCTATCTGGGGTCCTAGCTTTGCCAATGAGCTTCCATTTTATCTGTGGATTTAAGATATTTTCTTTTAATTCCCAGTATTTTCTAGAAAGGGCTGTTTGGTATCTTAAGCTAGGGTTGGTAAAGAAGTACCTGTGGGTATAAAGCCATTGCTTTCAAATTCCCACCAAAATTCTGATGTAAACATTACATTTCTCTTTATTTTCCATAGGGTAGATGGTGGCTTGATAGATTACATTTTCTGATCTACATTTAACCTCACTTAGACAGTTATTTCTGGATCTACAATTACAGGGAGATATCATTCTATTCTCCATTCTGGATTCCCTACACTTCTTCAAGATTTGGTTACTGTAGAAGCTAATAATGTTATATATATTATTGGTACATGAATAACTAATCTAGATAGTTTTCCTATTGAATATTTTACTGAGGGGGTTATCTCCCTGAAAATGTTTACTTATTAATTTAAGAAAGATCTTACCAATATTAATAGATGATAGTCTAAAGAACGGGTGTGTGTATGTGGGGGGGAGTTAAACCATATAATTTTCCTTTTCCTATGTTTACCTTTGGCCTTTTGCGATTCCAGATGACTAATATATAAATAAATATACATATTATCCTACATCTGTAATATGACTTAGAGTTTCATGCCATATGCAATCATCAGGTGCATATTATGAAATAATTGTTGCTAGATTTGAATACTAAACTAGATTGTAAACTAAAGGTCGGCCAGATCCAGCCCACAAAGGTATTTTGACCGGCCCGTGAGCCTGATTACCAATGACTATTTTTAACATGAAAGACGAGGCTTTTGAATTCAACAAAAGACCTGCTGTTATTTTCTTCTGATCCACACAACCAAATTTGAATACTATGACCACAAAAAACCCAATCAAAACCCAATCACCTCCATTTCTGTGTAAAAAATAAAAAAATAAACATAAAACAAAAACTGAGAGTTGATTTGACCAACTGACCGGCGACAGACATTATGTGGGGACACCTTCAAAGGGACAATATTGTCTCGATCGGCTATTTCATTCCTCCAACAGCGACCCCACATTGCTTACCCCTGCCACCTACCCTATGAAAGTTGCTGGAATCTTTCAATGGGCTATGTTCTTTTCTTATCATATGTAAGTGTATATGTTTGCAACTATTTGTACTCATAAGTATGGGTATATGTGTTTTGTTTTTGTTTTATGTGTGTGTGTGGTTTGTTTGTGGTACAATTTTTAATAACAGTTTCAAACTACATGTCATAATTTTGTCCATTTCACTTCGATTGTTTTTTTTTCACTTTGAAGAATATTGCCGTTCCTTTAGGAAAAGTAATTTTTATTAAGTGTTTTTTAATTTTAGATTTTCTTTTGTTTTTCTGATTTCTCAATGTTTATTTTCATTATGGTTTTAAATATTTAGGTTGACAGGGTTCTGTGTATATAATTTTCCTTAATTTTTCATTAATGGCCTTCGTGACCCATTATTATAACATGTTCCAGCCCAGGGGGTTCAATGAGTTGCTGACCCCTGCTGTAAACCAAGCATGACTTATGGAATACAGTAACTCATGTTTTTTCTATTTTGAGTCAAGCAGTTGGCTAAGAATCTGTACATCTTAGAAGTTGTATTGATTAAATTGCATTGACTATCTTTGTACCAATAGAAAGAGAAATCTGTTCCTTCTATTTCTCTGCTGGGTAGTTTGTGAATTTATATTTTTTCTTTCTCACTGGAACTGTTTTTTCTGGGTTTTTTTTTTTATTCCCTTGGTTTTTTTTTGTCATTTTTTTAATAATCATTTCACCCTAAGCAAGGCAGTTTTACTGCCACTATTGTGCAGTGGGTTTACATAGGAGAAAGTGAAGAGAAAGAGGGATTAGCAATTGGAGATGACAGGATGAGGGTAATAGAATACATGAGAATACCGGTGTCATGGGGGTGCAGTGGATTGAAAAAAGAGCTTGAGAGAAAGGATGCAAATTTGTGGGATAGGAGACTATTGACCTTACATTTAAATTCCTGGTGATTGTAGCTGTCAGGGAAGCAAGGAAATCCCACAGGCGGGAAGTGCAAGAAAAGAAGCTGTTAGAGTAGAAATTGTGGTTTATTTATTGGTTTCACTGTAAAAAAGTGGGACCTAGTTGCTAATTTAGTAGCTCATGTAAATTCATACCTAGGGGCACTAGTGAGCTAAGTTCATTGAAGCAGAAACTATGAAAGTATTTGTAAAACAGGCACAGGGAAAAACTGTCAAGCTAGTGAGAGAATGACTGCAGCTAAGCTGCCAAGTCGGTCTCAATCACATTACAGATTCTCTGTTAGATTTTGTCAAGAGCCCTGAGGTGAATAGCAGATGTGGCAGCAGTATTCAATACATGGGTGGATGGCAAATTTATATATGTGCAAGGATGGATTCAGATGGGAAAAACTTCCTGGCCCTGTACATTGAACCCAAATTGTATTTTAATCATAGGTCCTAATCTTTTCCCAGTTTATCGTTTTACAATAATTATTGTTATATTGTACTATTTAGCAATGATTTTCCTGCTGAACAAAAAATATTACTTTTTAAAGGAAAAATATTAGGTTTTATCTGTTTAAAACTATTCATAATTTCTGTGATATCAGGCATCCCCCCAACACACATACACAACCGGCCATAATTATTAGGCCACCCCAGTTTTTTCAAATAAATGATGCATTTCATACTATCTTTATTATTTATTGCCAAGTGGATAATTCTAAATGAAAATAGAATTGTTCTTTGTTAATGCTGCACAATAACATGTGCATCAAATGAACTGTTCTGGTGTCCAGTTTTTGTGCTCTCTTCCCTATGCTAGTCTCTTCTTCTTATTGGCTGGCTAAGGCCAAAGGCTTTCAGGTTGCCTTGTAAAATTTTGCAAAGTAATAATAATAAAAAAAAATTCTATTTTTATTTAGAATTATCTACATGGCTATAAATATAAAAAATAGTATGAAATACATCATTTTTTTTAAACAGGGGAGTGGGGAGCCCTAATAATTATAGTCAGTAGTGTGTGTGTGTGTGTATATATATATACAATCTACTTTAACTTCTTTGCTACTGATTTTCATCTTGGTTGAAGGCCCTTTCTCATTGTGTAATATGTTTTTTTTTTCTAGCATTCATCTCCATGCTATATCCAGAGGATGCCCAGATTCTTAACCGGACTGATGAGTTCCTCTTCTTTGTCAAGCAGACAATCTATGTTGTCTGCAAAGCAAAGTTTTCTGATGTTGCCACCTCTAATGCTGTTAGCAAAAAATAAAAGATGAACAAAACCTGGAACCTATTGAAAGGACAATGAGATATTTCTTGATGACAAAGAAACTTTGTCAATGGCCAAGTAAATAAGGCGTGTGAAACTGGTTTTGAGATCTACAGTGTGTAACTCGATTCTGAAAGCAATAGCAAAACAAATTCTGGTATAAATACAGAAAGATTTAAAGCTGATTGTCTGCTCAAATCACTATTTTTGTGGGAACTGTTCTATGATCTGTTATCTACACTTATATAATGATGAAATTCTTTCTCTTTTTTTCCACCCACTGTGAATATTTAGAAAACCCCTAATAATTTACAATTTATATTTATTTTTATGTAAATCTTAGTTATTTAAGTATCTTTAATAACTTACTGGCTATTATTTGCACTATTTATATCCAGACAATTATCCGTCTTTGTTGCTGTTATCGCAATGTTTTAGTCCTTAGGCCTACCACAGAAAAAAGAATAAAGAAAAAAATATCGGGAGTTGTGAGTAAAGAAATAATGAAATGACAGCAAGTCTGCAACTACAGCAGAAAACTACCTGTGCAGCAGCAGCAGCAGTTGCAATCTAATTAGCAGCCAGGTTGGGTTTAAAGTTTACTACAGCTGATTTTATATGGGACTAGCAGTATAGACCGGTGTTGTTCGGGTGTAATGAAAACTTTAAAACTAATCCATGGTTCTGGAGCTCAGACTCTTTGGACGTTGGCACGAAAGACTAAAAAGCAATAGTTGTTTCCAGTTAAAGCAAAACCGTAGACTGACACACAACCATCTTGCCTTATATATATGTATATATATATATATATATATATATATATAATCGATTTTCTGCACTATTGTAAGAACTGCAACCATGAAACTTTTGTATATTGTTTCTTATGTCTTTGTCTATGAGTGTATCAAATTTGATTAAAATTGGACCATTCCTTCTAAAACCCGATTTTTTCGATTATCGATTTTTGATATTTATCGGTGGTACCTTGACACAAAACCTAGCTAAGAACACTCACAGACACTTAAAGTACAACTGTGTAAATTTTCAAGAAAATCAGTTCAGCCCTTTTGGAGTCTATAAGTAACAGACACAGACATACACACATGCACGCACACACACACACACACACACACACACACATATACAAAGTTCCATTTATAAATAAGCTTAAATAAGAACATCAGTTGAAGTTCAATCTCTGGGTTCAGTCAGTGTGTGCTTGCAATCAGTGGAAATGGGTGAGCAATAACTAGAAAGTACTCAATAAAAATAAGGACTACAACATATCCCATAGATATGAGCAAAAATAAACAAGAAAAGTCAACCTCCATAGATTAAATAAAGTGTTCAATTCAGAAATCTCTTTAGGTTACCCAAATCAATATACACCTGAGAAAGGCTGAAGGTCACAATGGCCAAATTCTTATGCTAATAACAAAGATGGGAAGTAAAAAAACAGTACCAGGCAGCAGCAGTCAAATGACGGCAACCAGGAGCAGCAGCAGTTCCAATTTCATTAGCATCCATGTTAGTTATAAAGCTTTCATTTAATTATAGAAAGTTGTCTGAGTGAATAAAAGTGTTTATTTGTAAATTTAGTGAAATGGTTGTTTTGAGTTCAATCCTTAGATCAGGCAGTGTGGACTTGTACTCAAGTGAGAAATAAGAATAGCAATAAATAAAAATAAGAACTTGATGATATCTCTAGACATGAACAGTGGAAGAAAAACAGTGTAACCCTCTTGGATTAGATAAGAAATTCAGTTCAGAATTTCATGGAGGTGACCAATATTGAAATAAATCTGAGGAAAGCTAAAGAGCAGTCAGTCAGTTAAGTGCCATACGTGAAACACGCTTGGGCGATCATGTCTCGAAAGAGACATGAGTGACTGGGCAGAAGGTTATCCCGCAGTAGGTTGCCATTGCTTTCTGTGGTAGACTGGTTGCCGACTAAGGCTACAGAACCCAAT